>NIJG01000108.1:590843-601837 GCA_002201625.1 Euglossa dilemma
ATATATTTTTTTTTTTTTTTTCCATAAAAGCAAAGGAAATAAATCGTGGGTAAAGAAAGACAAGTCCGCGATACGTCGCGCAAAAGAGTTTATCGGTGCAAGGGAGGCCTGGTAGAAAGACAACTCGTCTTTTTTCGGAAGAGGTCTATCTCGTTGTTTTTTCGGTCTAGTCCAAGCGATGCTGGGATGGCCTAGGGTCCGCCAGTTATGGAGCACTGGTTGTAAAAACAAAAACCAGGTTCCCATTGTCTCGGAACCCTCGATGTCGGTGAAAGTGGAAAGTGTGGAATCTAACCAGAGCATCGATAGGTGCGTTCCTACATACGTAACAAATAGCGACGTATAATAAAGAAAAAACAGGTGCGAATAGAGGAGACAAAGATAAAAGTTACACTCTGTTACTCAATGCCCATTCCTTTTGTATGATATACATGTATGGCCTTTCTCAGTATACCAAACAAGTGCCTTCTCACTCTTTTTGGATATCGTCATGTTTGTACGGTAGACTCATTTTCTTCGATGTTTGCATTTTCTACAGGCATTGGATCCTGTGTGGCGCTACCACTCCCAGACATCAAAGGCCTAGATATTTCGACATCACCATGGACGACAATTGTTCAGAATCATATGTATTGCCTGTGCAATTTTCATTTTTCATCCGGGTCGTATAATTTGTTTATATGATTATAATTTGTAACGATGTTACCCCTTGGTTATAATCTATAAAAATGCTGATTTTAGATTTAGCATCGAACATTTCCCTTTGGTCCTTGGGTATACGAGACTGTGTCTTGCATGCAAAGACTCTTAGATGCGAAAGATCTACCTTTTTACCCGGTCATGCGTCTTCAGACGTTATATTTCTGACAGCCTTTGCGAACTCTTATCCAGTTCAGCGTCGTATAGCATGCTCCTGGCCTTTTCAACAATAATTCTATTTTGTCTTTCGGCAATTCCATTTTGTTCCCGTGTACACGGTACAGTTGGTGACGATGACGTATTACCTTTTGTCCCAATGTCTTTTTTACCTCACGGTTTACATACTCCCTTCCGTTGTCCATCCTTAGGGCCATAATTTTGTAATTAGATTGTCGTTCTCCCATTGTCATAAATTCTACGAATTTTGCCGTTACCCTATCCTTGCTTTAGGGCAATCCAGTGACAACGCTTCATTTACAAACTAACAGAGAAGAAAGGAATAAGAGCAAAATTAACAGTAAATACAACTAATAACACTCCCGTACGCATGCACTTAATATATAGTCAATTTATACCTAAATATCACAGTTGATTTTTCTTTATTACATTTATAAGTATATTTACAGATTCAACATTAACGCACTCATACGATCTACACGCACGCTTAAGACCGGCCTGAAAATGCTGGGGAAATTTTTGTTTTCGCTGTGTCGAGCCTTGGGAATACGACTTACATGGTCATCAGCATTGTCGGATACTGGCGGTAATTTTTCATTTTTCGCTCATCGACATTGTCAAAAACAATAAAGCAGGTTTCATACGGTCAATTCTTTATGCATGAACAACATAAATATGTTCGAACCAACCGGATAAGTTTTTGAAATCGCTGACCGGGGCAGACACGTGTCTTGCCATTTTGCTACGATGCAGCTAGCTGCGCTAGCAAGGGATGTATCGTTGCACCCATTTGCGCTCATTTGCGTACATCTCAGTTAGCCTTAACATTAGGCTTCCAATTAGACTCTGAAATTGTTATTCTTCAAACGATTACTATCTTTGATGAATCTGTAGCCGACACCTAATGGTGCATTTGACCTTCTTGCTTATGTTAATCCATGTGTGATTAAAATATGGTTTGTATGTTTTTTTTAGTGCATGAAGATATTATTATTTTGGTCTTTTATAGCCTGTATGCTTGAAGTATAATTATATTTCCAGGTATTATACTTCAAAGTTCTGTGATGTTAAATAATGTTCATAGTTTCTTTGCAACCTGTGTGGTCTCATTTTTATTTTTTGATGCGATTAGTTTTGGCGAATTCTATAAGAGTTGCACTGGTTGCGACTTGCAATGGTTATTGCAAGTAAAAAATCTTGTTACACAATGTAATCGAACAGTTAACTCTTGCTCGGATCCGTCAAACGGAAGGTCTCGTGCGCCGAGTAGAGATTGTGACGGTGAAATTGTACAAATTTTCCTTGTTTTCTGGCATCTTGATTCGTTTGTCCTTTCGGCCAGGACGCACATTACTACGCGCAATGATACAAGCAATTATTTTGATTTTATGCGCACGAAGAGTTCTTCCTTTCGATGCTCTTCGCTCTCGATCGTTATGACATTATCGTTTATCGGTGATTTTCTTACTAGCAAAACAAAGTTGATTTAATTACGTTTATGTAAATCTGGTATAACTTGAAGAATTCATAGTAGTGCCTGGATTTTTTTTTTTTGGTATTCAAAGTTGTCTATCTACAGTTATCCAAAGTTGGATAATAAGTAGATATAATAATCGATTCTAATAAAGAGTTGATTTATTGCATAATGTGTTTCTATTTATTAAAAAATTCGTCACCTTAATATTTCTTAATATTTCCATGTTAATATTAGATTTTTATAACCTATGTAAACGAAATGCCACATACTCACTGGCTCACACTGAAAATTGTCCAGCACCATATTTTTTCCAGTTTTGATATAGTATATTTCTTATGAACAAGTAACTGTTATAGCTTGTACAGAAATATGTTACGTTTTTAACGTTCGTGCATTTAATTATTCTATGTAAAAAATAATGTATAAGTTTTTACAAAAAGGAATGAAAACGAATGTCTTCGGTGACATCTACAAAATGGAGGTCACGCTGATAGTCGCCCACTTGTAGCATTCGAGAATTTTCTGAATTAACAAATGTATTGCCAATTGTTTCTTAATATTATGTTCCTCATTAAGCGTTAAATTAAGTTTCAGTACACGTTTCACAATCGTCAGACAATGGCTGTTCTATGATTGTCCTAAAGTTATCGAAACTCTACTTCAGTCACCCGATGTAAAGGCGATAAAATATATATGGTACGAATTAGGAATTAGAATAAGACAATACCGTATTAGCAAGACCTAAAAAACGCGTTGTTAACAAAGTGGACAATAATTGCAAGCGATTATACTGGAAATCTTATAAAATCGAAATTGATTAAAAACATCCAACAAAATATTAAATATATGCAATTTTTAAGTCTATATTTAAGTTATACGAATAAAAACATGTTACCAGAAACATCAACTTTTATTTGTACTTATCGGAAACTGTATATTATTTTGTACATATATTCTACATATTGTACATATATTGAATATGTCTGTGCTAGTTATAACAATTACTTGTTTCTGAAAAACTATTCTATAAACAAAACTAGAAATTTTAGTGCCAGTCACTGTATATATTATTACATATGTATATAAAATTACACGCAACGGGCGTGCCTATGTATATGTGTATATATGTAATTTCATGGAGATACATTGTGTGTGATTATTCGGTTTTCCTGCCATTAATTAGTTCAGTTAATCGATGTCATATTGTAAGTTTTTATTATTAGTCTTTAATATTCAACAGTGTTGCAATGTTACCGAGATAATAAATACGTACATATCGAAATTAGAATATCTGTAAACTAGAGTTGCGGTAAAACTTTTGTTATATCGTATTACTTCATTTGTTTTAGGTCTATTGTTTTTTGCGATTTTATAATATATATAAATACGCGAAATATCATGTTTACCGAGTAAAGTCATAAACCTTTCGTTTTGCTTATTACTTTTATTAAACACGCGTAAATGAATTTGGTTGAATAATATATTCAGAATGCACGAAAATTAACAATCCCGGCCATCACAGCATAGTTCCATTCTTTCGGGTCGGTGAAGATTCGTTCAAAGGAAATGTAGTCACAAAATTGTTTTCGAACACAATTTACGAGGTAAAATTTACTCGTCGCGAGATGGCAATTTCAGAAGATGTTTCAACCAAGAATTTCAGACGAGGACAATTTTGCGACTACTTTCTTTTGGATAAATATTTATCGATCGGAAAGCGTAGAATGTCGTTGTAATGGTCGCGGCAGTTAATTTTCGTACAATTTTTACGCGTGTATTTGAAGTTATGGAGATAAGTAGGGAAGGTCTGTATTTAACTAAATGATAGACATATAGATATGTTGGTTCACTGTAACATATTATGCTCATTTTCTGTGCAGAAAACCGTGCTACAAAATATTAGGGCGGAAAATCCAAATTTCACCGGCGATGCCTACACTAGCTTAGCAATAATCTATGCCGCCTTGGCCATTTGCAATTGGTTGGCACCATCGTACATCTCTATGACAGGATCAAGAGTCGCTATATTTACTGGCGCTTGCTGCAACGTCCTTTTCATAGGATCTTTCCTCTGGCCGCAAACCGTGCTACTCTATGCCGCATCGTGTATTCTAGGTCTTGGAGCTGCCTTAATATGGACTGGACACGGACATTATTTAACCAAGTGTAGTAACTCAGAAACAATGTCCAGAAATGCCGGAATATTTTGGGCGATTTTTCAATGTTCCATGTTTGCTGGTAACCTTTTCGTGTACTTTATGTTTTCCGATTCCGACATAAAGGCACCGACGAGAAAGGTCGTCTTCAGTGTACTCACTGGGTTAGCGATCGTCGGTACATGTGTATTAGCTACCTTGAGGAAGCCTTCGGAGAGTCTAGTTTTGGGTGAAGCTGAAGGTGTTTCGAGTGCGGACAAAGAACTCCGAATACTGGAACCTGCGAGAGAAAACCCATTGTTAGCTGCCTGGTACGCTTTAACCGAGGCACTTGCACTCTTTATTACGCCAAGAATGCTTTTGTTATCTTTGACATTTATTTATACTGGCTTGGTGTTAACATTTTTCTCGGGTGTGTACTCGGCGAGTATTGGATTTACGTACGAGATGGGACCCATGCGTAAAAGTTTAGTTGGCCTTTCTGGGATTTTCATTGGAATCGGAGAAGTAATCGGTGGAGCCCTTTTCGGCATTTTTGCTTCCAAGGTATCACGTATTTTCGGCGTCTGGTCTGTGATGATTATTGGGTTTTCTGTACATATGTTTGCTTTCGTTACTATTTTTCTAAATCTACCAAACGATTCGCCGTTCCAGGATACCAAGAATATAGGATTCATTAAACCCGTACCGATTTTAGCAATGGCTGGTAGTTTCGCTTTAGGTTTCGGCGATGCATGTGCCAACACCCAAATTTATTCGTTGTTAGGATTACTTTATGTACGAAAAAGTGCACCAGCTTTTGCGTTGTTCAAGTTTTGCCAATCAGCTGCAGCCGCAGTAAGTTTTGCTTACAGCAGTGTTTTTTATCTTTATATACAGCTCCTTATCTTAGCAATAGCAGCCATTGTTGGTACTATTTCCTTTTGCTTTGTCGAATATGTTACAAGAACGGAAAGAGAAAATGTACAGTCGGAAGCTGATTTGACAATCGAATGAATCGAGGAAAAAAAAAGAAAAAAGAAAATTCATTATTAAACGACGTTTGAGAAGGTCGAAGAAGAAAATAAAAAGTTATTTTATTCGGTGTAGGAATAGTAACGGAAATTGTACATCATTTTCTAAGAGTAGATTAAAATGATTTTGCGTGCGAGTAGTATGAGCGAGTATGATCGAGAGAGTGCGTGTGTGGCGGGTGGCAGGATAATTTTTTAATAACTCTTAATAAAGCGGCGGTCGAGCAGAGACGTTTAAGTCCTAACCTTTAAATTTCAATCGAAATACCTGCAACCTTAAAGACGCTCCAGTGTATGCATTTTTTCCCTATTTTATTTAAATATATTAGATTTTGGTGGTTGCTCGAGAACCTCGCTAGTTGATCCTACAACGATACAGGAAATAAACTCTTTGTACGATTGCTAATATCTTTAAAGAAAATCGTAATTTTTTGTTACTTAAATGGAATTAAGAAATATTTTCAATTGTTCAGTTCAAATGAAGAACCGAGTTTACAAATGTATTATAACGATAAAAAAATATATTTGTTTCAATTTTTATTGCATTTAGCATATGTTACTTCCACTTCCCGAAACAGAAATAATATACCGATGATATACGATGCATTTGTTTTACTGATATGTAGCTTATCCATAGCTTTGTACCATTTCCATCCAGTATTATTGTTTTTGGGGAAACATTTTTCTCGAATACCGTGCAATTTTTGAATTTTCTCAACATCATCGTGCAATTAAATTATCTCTTACAGTAGGACAATATTTGACTATGACCTTAAATTTTTTACCGTATTGCGGCATAAATATTTTTTTTAATAAATTTCTTTTTATTTTCGGTATACCTTACTTTTTTTCTTGTGTCACGCGATAATTTAATTTTTTGCAGCAGACCAAAACTATTAACTGACAAACTTGATATATCATTTTCTTCTTGGTCATTTCGATAATTGTTCTGCCTTGTACGTTTGTTTACTTTTCTTGCTAAGGTAATCTAGTATCCACCTATTGATGTAACTCAAAAACATGTTATCCTCTTCGTTCGGTATGGCTTGTGTATGCAAAAACGTAAATATTAATTCAAGTTTGTCGCTAAATATCCTTTGTTCCCTGAGGATACGTAATACATATAATGTTGCGTTTTAGATGAAATCTGAGGGACGATCCCAAAATGTTGCTCGTTAAATTAATATTAGTCAACTGTTTCAAATACGTTCCCACGAATTACTTTCGTTAAACAATCTGGTCTGTGTGTATTGTTTCGTAACAGTTTGTGATATACGTGCAAGAAGATTAACAGACTTCTCGATCGTTAGAGAAATACTTTCGTTACGCCATCGGTTCTTTCGAATATTAGGGAATGATAGGATAATGGTGTACATAGTGGTAACTTTGTTATTATCGCAAATTTACCACGTGTTAATTGCTATTCAAAGCCAAACAAAACCTCCAACTGATAATTGCGCATGCATATGTTCATTGCAGATTAACGTAAAATGGTGATCTCTAGTGCAAACCATATTTAAAATTTTAAAAAGTTAAAAATATAATAGAAAGATTTAAATATTTTAGATTAAAAATTTTAGATTAATTAGGCTTGCGATAGTAATTACAATAAAATAGTAAACCTTACACAATTTATTGTGGGTCTAATAATAATCTGATATGAAAATACTGCTGCAAGCGAAAAATGCAAATGCAACACGGTATGCAATGCATTTGCACACTGCGTTGTAATAAAGAAAATGTCTTAAAAATAGCACATATAAATAACCAATTTTTCTTATATTATCAACAGAAATCTTTACCGATTTCATTATTCAGGAAATATTAGAACTGTAAAATATCGTGTGAAATTATTGATCATTTTCAAATATCAAAAGTTACAGAAAATCGGGTAATAAGGAAGTACAAATTATTTGAAAGTATGATACATGCTTACATGAAAATCTTCCATAAGGCAAAAATTTATACAAGTTGTTTACTACTGTTGAAGCAACGAGAAATCGCAACTCTGAAAAATATATTCAATACGTATGACTGAGAACTATTTTAAAAACGTCAGCACTAGATCGTGGTCGATTGTACAAGAAGGATCCATATTACGCAGGTGGGTTCCTTTTACATAATTTATCCATAGATGATGCTATTGATAACACGACTAATATCGTTACTTCGATAATAACTAGTAAAGATCGTTATATAGATTATAGATAAAATGTACGGCATTTCGAAAGATACTTTAGACCGAAACGTGTGCTGTGAAAATCCTTTATTTTCGGTAACGTATATGGATTCACGAGTGTATAAATGAAAAGGAAAGAGAAATTGCTACTTTGTTTTCTATAGATTTAATTACTTCGAGTGATAGAAATTTTGTAGCTTAAGCAAGATTGAAAAGATCAACTTTTTGTCGGCTTTTTTGAAGAAAATATTTCATTGTGCAACGGTGAGAAATCGACTTGAAGGTTAACCGATTCGCGACCGACGGCCCACCCGTGATGTGCCGCGGGCCCATGAATCAAGGAGTCCCTTGATATTCCCCACTTTCCCGGGCACACTCACGTCCAGGAAACATCGCGCCAAAAAGACGCACCGAAAATAGAGCGTTCCGAGAAGAAGTTCCGCGAGCTTATGTGAAAAAATTTGCTCACCACGATACTAGTCAAAAATATGAATAGAGTATTCAAACTTTCTAAAAACACCGTAATTTTATCCTATTATTTATGTAAAATGTGTGTGTGCGCGCGCGCGTGTTTGTAGCAAATAAAGTCTTCATTCTCGGAAGTATCTTGGAAGTACTTTGGAAAGTATCTCCTCTACTCCAAGATACCCTATTCCTACGAATTAAACAACTTCTTTCGATTTCTAATATTGCATCATCAATATTGCATTTTTAATAACAATAGTAATTATTATAGAAATGTTAACATATGTACTAATGTAAAATTAGAATGTAATAGTGTAAAACAAGACTGAAATCTAGCAAGTGTACAATACCTATAACAACTTGCAAAATACTTGTACAATTAATAACGATTCCATTTATACACCTTAATCAGAAAATAACATAAAGAAAAATTCAACGAACTAGTTATGAATTTCATTATTACAAGTTTTCGACCTTTCTGAATCATTAGTACAACGTAAATCATCTGTTCTTCTCTTCCTCTTTCTTTACGTGGTGAAATTTTCCAAGGATATCCCTTAGTTTACTGGAGGGAGGGAGGGTACGGGGTTACGTGGAATTTCGACTCACCAAAGCGCCCGTGGTAGCCATTCTTGCCGCATTGGAGGAGCACCGAGAATTCGAAACGAATACGATCAAGCATCGGTTGCCCCTAGTAGAGTTGATAGCGGAGAAGAAAAGGTATTACTTTTGAGACCTATTAGAGATATTGCGTTTTGCCGCGCGACTACCACAGCGGGGACCGTTTTTCTCCGACCGCGGCCTGGCCCGATCGTCTTTTGCTGAGGACACGTGCCGCGGTCCGTTCTCAAAGATTCGTGTCACGTGCCACCACACCTTTCTTTTTTTTCTTTTTCTTTTTTACGTGAGGCTAATTTTCAACAAGATACCCCGCCTCCTGAGGGAGAGGGGTGGAGTTATGCGGGATTTCTATTCGCTAAAACCCCCACCGTGGCTTTTCTCTCCGTCCAAGGGGGTTCCGGGAAGTCAAGCGTAGGTTAACTCACCCAAGACTCCGGTGCCCCCCTGCGGCTTGTCCGATCGTCTGGGCCGGCCTTCGTACTTCTCGTCTCCTCCTTTTGGTTCTTCGGCAGTGCCACGCGACACCGTTCACTCCAGGGCCGCGATTCCCTATACAAGTGTCGGTGATTTTACGTGCCGTACCTGCCACTAGGGCCTAATCAACGCGGCCCCCATGGGCGCGGGATTGGGATACGCCCAATCAGCGCAGTGCGTGGCCCACCTTACCACGCATCTACCAATTAGCTCGTAGACTGCAAGTCCTACGCGCCAACCTTGGGTAGGCCGGGACCTTTCTAAATCCTTACTGACTCTGCAGGCCAGTGCCCGAGCTGTTCTCACGCAGCTCACCCGTGGATGGTCACACCATCCCAAGACGGTAGCCCCTTAACCCGCGATATGGGCTTACCACTACCCCTTCGAGGCCAACCCAATCATCCGGCGAGGCGACGGACTGAAGCCCGCCCACCTCAAGGCCCGAACCGGTTCCCGAGGTACCAGTGTATGCAGGGCCGTACTGGTCGTACCCCGCGTAAGGACACCTTACTTCCTTGAAACATTGAGTGCGGTGTCAGTCCCTAGGGACAGACAGTGAACTTTCCGTTCAAGCGGCGTCAGTCCACGAGGACTGACAGTCGACTTCGTTTGGATGGCATGGATTCTAGAGACTGACAACGAATTTCTCGTTTGGTCGACATCAGTGCATGAAACCGGCATTGTAAAGAGTTAAATTATTAATGACAATTGAGAAATTTATGTTAAAATTTAGTAAAGTTTATTATAAATTTTTTTTTTAACAGGACGGCGCAGATTTTGCTATGTTGCGGACGGCAGTATAAATCGTACTATGCTTCATCTGGCGGTGCCATTACGTACAATGTATAGCAGAACTTGAGGCGCAGAAATACAGTTTCTTTTTACTACACGTATATATGAGCCACCGGTGGTACACGCCGTCCTCAACGTGTTAAGGTTTTAGCATCTCGTACTCCGAAACACGAGAAACTAAAACCTACATTTACCGACATTAGGCTCTGGCACCGAGGACTTGGCTAGCAATGGGTTAGTGGTGAGTCCACGTGCTCTACACTCGTGGACGGTTCCAGGCCCTTGCGCGGGCCATACATATCGAGTGGCTCCAAAGACGGCAAATTTTCCGCGCTCAGGTGACATCGTGTAATTTATTAGTATACATCACCTTAAAAGAAGGGGTTTTCTGCACCACCGTCTCGTGTGGAAGGACTTTTCCTTCCTATAACGTGACACATACGAGGACCAAGGGAAATCTTGGGGAGGCTAAGGGAGACCTTGGTCCCAAAAAAATTTATAGGGATGAATTAGTAATCTTCGAAACGTCGAAGAGCCAAGGTGTAGTCTAGTTTAGCGTTCGGCATCAGATGATCACGCGCTGCCGCCTGAGCGGAAAGCATAGAAAACTCACCGCCGTGCGGCACTCAATGTGTTTATGAGGTGCATGCTCACCTTGAGCTAGGTTGGACCGACTCACCTCCGGCGGCGTGGCGAGTCCCCGCCCCTACGTCTTCCCGTCGATCGGAGGGGACCGCGGGCGGTCGGTTGAGGGACCGACCTCCCGGCGATCGCGGTCCAAGGAGGTGTCGGTGTCGCACGGTGGTCCGCGCGGCACTGCCGAAGAACCAAGAGGAAGAAGCGCGACGCGCGAAGAAGATCCCAGCCAGGTAAGCCGTGGGGGAGCGCTGGACGGCTTGGGTGCTTGACGCCTGATTTCCCGGCGCTCCTCTTAGCGGAGA
>NIJG01000108.1:617562-629619 GCA_002201625.1 Euglossa dilemma
GCGGCCTACCAGGCCGAGACCCCCACCTGCGCGGTCTGCCGGCACCTTGGCAGACCGTTCAGCCACAGGCTGGGGGGAAAGGCGTGTGCCCCTCCAACGACGAGAAGAGGAGCCGCGGCCAAGAAAAGGATGATGGACCCCCCCGCTGAAGAAGGGACGAAGAGAACGACATCAACAGCAGAACAGGAAAGGAAGGAGAAAATGGAGACGGGAACCATCACCGCACCCATCGCCATGGAGGTGGCCCCGGTGGAGGGGAGTGAGCAAACCCGTTAATGCTCAGTCTCCTCCAGGGAAACGTGAACCACTCGTGAGCGTCCCAAGACCTGATGGCACAGGCGCTCGCGGAACGGGACATGGCCCTGGCGGTGGTGGCGGAGCCCTACCGCGTGCTGGACAATTCCAATTGGTACGGCGACCTGCGCGGCCTGGTCGCAGTGGTATGGAGGGGTACGTCGAGAAACCCCTCCGCGGAACTGCTACACCGCGGAAATGGCCACGTGGGGATTCGGTGGGGCGACGCTGCGGTGGTGGGATGCTACGTCTCGCCCAACTGCACACTCGCGCAATTCGAGGACTACCTGGACCGAAGCATCCGTGCCCGGAGAGTACCTGTGTGAGGCGGAATGTCCGCCTGCTGCCGCTCCTCATCCAGTCGTCCCCGACCGCCGGATCTCCCTCTTCTTCTCCTCGAGTTCTTCAAGTTCCTCCGGTCCTGGACCGGGGTTCCCTCCGCGGTAGCGGCGCAGGAGCCCGTAGGTCCGTGCTGCTGCACGGTCGAATTCGACTAATTTAACCTCTCAGCAATCTCACGAGTTGTTATTCGGCGGTTTGCATCTATCAATGCTTTTATTTTGTCTTCATCGGCTTCAACGGGCTTGCCAAAACGTGGTGCACCTTCAACATCGAAATTGCCGGAACGAAATGTTGCAAACCAATTTTGGCATTGTCGTTCGGTCAATGCATCTCCTCCATACACATCGCATAATTTTCGCCTTGCTTGAACTGCATTTTTACCTTTTCGATAGTAAAAGAGTAAAATATGCCGAAGATGCTGCATTCGAGTTTCCATCTTTGATAGGGCACCAAACAAAAACTATTGCAAAGAATCAACCAAAATTTTTAACAAACAAGCCATACTATATCAGCTGTCAAAATGTATAATGATTATACGGCTTAAGTGTGAAGTTGGCTTTGAAAAAATATAATTATGTCCTCTGCTGGGAAAAAGCGAAATTACTTTCCGAACAACCCAATAGAAAAGTGAATATTCATCGTTAGTAAATGACTTCCCTGTCTAAGCGTCTCGCCTTCTGCTCCCTTTCGGGCCCTAGAAATCTCCAGCAGTTATAACCCTCGGTTAACCGCCGGTTATAACCCTCTTGAGCCGTACCTCGGCGATGCTCAGGTCGGCCAAGTTGATCTTAGTCCTCGTTGTGGTCATAACCTGAGTATAACCTACCTGGTTGGGTACGACCATAGTAACCGACACTGCTGCCCTATTCGGCACCTTCCCGAGCTGATTGGCGCCCGTTTCACTTCCCTAGCCGCTTTTACCGTTGCTGTTACCTCAGTCTTTCGGGCCTTGCGGCCCATCACCTTCGACTATTCCACATAAGCCGTCGGGTGACCGCATGACCGCCTCTCTTACAATGTGTGCCGGTGATTTTACGTGAGGCTCCTGCCCCAAGGGTCTAATCCACACGGTTCCTATGGGGGCGCGGAATTGAGATATGCTCAATCAGCGTGCTGCTGGAGTATACCAATTAATCCAGGAGTACAAGCTCCTAAGGTCAACCTTGGTGTGGTCGGGACCTTTCTAACATCCCTACCGGCTCTGGTGGCCTACCCCGAGCTGGAAAGACGCAGCTACCCCACCGAGACGTCACCGTCTCTTGCCTGCGACGCAAGCTGTACCGCTGCCCTCGCGAGTCTAACCCATTTGGTCGACACCGGAGTGGATTAACCACGTCGCTTATACTCTCCGTGTAGTAAATATGTATATGCTCGTTAGTCATTTTCACACTATCCTATACGTCTTCTCAGTCACCTCGCCGCTCACTCCAGACATACTTTTTAAAACATTCACACCCTTCGCAGTCACATTCGCGAAGCTCAGATTTTCACTCACACACACATTTCGCTCCTCATGCCTTTCACATTCATCAATTCTTCCACGCAACGCTTTCCTAGTATCCTCATCATCAACATTTCATATTCACTCACACAATTTAACACAAACTCACTTTCCGACTTCGGCACAGGGTTTCCTTCAGTAAATAAATACTTTCGCAAACGCTCCCCAATTATATACATTGCCGACAACTCGTCGTTGTCTCATACACTCTCACGCTCACGCTCACTATCCACACACATTCTTTTCATTCATTTGGCAGGGCTCTCGCGTAGCGTGAGTCGCTTCCGCGACTACTCTGAGCCGATGCTACCCGCGACGTCCTTTTTCGACACCTCCATCTCAGCGCTCTTATCCCCTCCCAGATCCCCGAGTTTAACATATCTCTTATTCTTTTCCATATCTTTTCGACGAGATGGGTCGAATTAACTCCATAACGCACAGTTCTTTTTTTAAAGAAACCAGGCAAAAGATATTAATATGTAAAAAAATACAATTAAGAATATTGTCTTGACCAAAAAATTAAAAAAATACAAAAATAATCAAAATTTTAATTTTAATTTTGCATTTTGATCCACATTGCAGAAAAGAGCCGAATATTGCAATGTTACACGTACATCGACTTCAGAATATTATTATTATTATTGATATTATTATTGTTATTATTATTGTTATTATTATTATTGTTGTTATTGTTATTGATATTATTATTATTATTATCATCATTATTGTTATTGTTATTATTATTGTTATTATTGTTATTGTTATTATTAGTATTATTATTATTGTTGTTGTTATTGGTACTGTTATTGTTATTATTATTATTACGTTTTATTTTACATTATATTTTAGTAAAATATATATTGAAAAATGAGCGAATCAGAATCTGAATATGAATGCGCTGACGGAAAACGGTTCAGTAGAAAGTGATAAGTATAGTAGTGATTCTGAAGATAGTTCAGAAGAAGATATAGCCGCTGATTGGAAGTATATAAGCAATATTCCACCAAATCCACATCCTCAAAGGTTTCCATTTGTTACTGCCCCTGATTCAACTTTTCTTTTGATGGGGAATGCGCTTTTGTTTCATGGAAAAAGGCTATTATATTTTATTTTTGAATAAATAAATGTTATACCTTACAGCCCTATGTAAATGATAATTATCAATAAAACGATTTCTTTTCTTTGCTTTCACATTGTTATTTTCAATTCTCGATTACATTCGAGTGTGAAAAATTACAGTAGCATAAAATACAACGCCGCTCGAATTATCTCGAGCGTGCACAGTTTGGCCTGTTTAGCGCGCTTGAATTAACTCGAGCTTACAATTTAATTAGTTAAACGTCACTCCCCGGATGACGTCCGTCATCTCGTATGCTTGAGCGGCCCCCCTCGAAGTATCTCGAGGGGGATAGTCGCAAGCTGGTGCCCCCACCAGCCACCTTCCCGTGCGTCTAGTGACGAAGTGTTATTCCAAGGCCGCGTACCATAGCCCTGGGGATTTAAGGGATTTTTATACAGGTTATCATCCTCGCAGTCCAGTCGCTTAAGGCCAGACACCTGCTCCTGCGAAACATTACCACAGGTTTACGGTAACGTAACGAGCGTGACTCGGGTATCTTGGAGTTGTTATGCCCGTACTACGGATGACCAAGGTCAAACGCAGTCCCTGAGGAAGGCGCCTGTCTTAACACTTAGCCGACCGATCGGGTAGATCTACCCATTTTGACCTGTGTAACGTTTCTTTTTGTATAGAACTCCTTATTTCTTTAGAGTACAACATAATTATAATAACATGCACTAATTTTTGAAGTCCTTTAATTTCTCTATTACCTATACTTTTTGAATAACCATTAAAAAATAATTATTATAAACTTTTGATTTCAAATTTTGTATAAGCAATATGTGAAATCGTTGAACGAAATTGTTACCGTAAGATATAATTGATCATATAAATAATTTTCGGACGTTTCTGATTCCAAAAAGCGAATTTCAGTCCGTGCTACCTCAGAAAAATGTGCGGTGAAAAGCGCAGTTTGGCTTTCCCGAGCGCGGTGGAAACTATACAGGTATCTGTGGCGCGTGCGGTCGACTAAGTGTTAAAGCCGGGTTTGCCAAACTGATCCGTGGGCTGTGCAAGCTGGCTTTTTTTCGGTCAGCCCTCTTCTCAGACTAACATAAGGTAATAGTCACCAACTTCTCCTCTACGAGGAGCGCTACTTTATTTCTCAGCGCTTCCTCATTTATGCAAGCGGGTCCTGAGGCCCCTCATTCCTTGGTCTGCTGGAGGGTTGGGGGGGGGGCGTTTCTGGTCTCGCCGATTTGCCCGGTGCGGCCAGCTGCCCCTTGATCCTCGCCATTCTCCTTCAGGGCGTTGATTTCTACCTCCTGGCGACGAACCTCGTTATTCATCGCGGTTAGGGCCTCCATCCCGCTCCTCGCTGCTCTTTGGAGCAGTTTTTTTTTAGGTGGCTTCCATTCACCTTGCTACAATCCTCAGGTCGCGGACATATGTTCTTTTCAAGGTTATGGATGTGTCCGCGACTTTAATAATCGTTTCAATATCTTCCGTTTCAATTCTTCAATGTCGGCAGCGGAAATATTTCGCAGTCCCGCTACCAAGTCCTCTGGATTAGGCAGGTGCTTCTTTCTCTGCCTTTGCCGCGCTTTTAATGGTGCTTCTTCCTCTCTCGTGCTGGAGTTTAGCGTCTGAGGTATCGCGTCACTTGCCTGCTCGCGAAAATTACGGGTCACCTCTGACGTGGATCTGACGTTAGACTCCTCGTCCATCGTTGATTTGGTCATGTTCTCGGCTACCCACCTGGCTCCCTGTGGTCGTGACGCGCGGGTAGCTTGACCCGGCCTCGCTGCGACAAGCAGTTGCTGCCGAGGCAGTGCAGTTGTTGGGCGATTGGCAACTGCCTCCTACCGTCTCCAAAAGAGACTCCTTCCGTTTACTAGTCTTCTTCTTGATTTTATTATTTTCCATATTATTATTTTTTATTTTACCGCTTCGGCCATTATGCCCGCCCCAGTGGAGGCACTTCCACGTTTAATAATACCCTAATTATGGTTACCGAAGCCGAGAAGCGATTTGTCAGGCGGCCAACCCTATCGGTAGCAAGTGACTCTATGAAAAGGTGTTACGGGATAGGCCCACGCCATAAATGTTGCTAAAGGTTTTCTGTCGCCCCTATCAAATGGGCGACACCGGATCCGAGCCAGTGCCAGACCCAGTTGTTAGGATGGACCGTGCGATGCTTTATGCCTCTGTCATGGTCAAAGTTTGGCAAAGATAACGAAAACGACCATCTGGTACACATCCTGTCGTATCTCCTAATTTCCTGTAAACAAGATAAATCAAATACAGAGTCCACCTCCTCCCGACCAAAAGGTAGAATATAAATACCCAAGCCTAAAACAGCAACAAAAACGTGATACTGTGCCAACTCCGAACGTTGCTAATACCCAAATATCATTTAATCTTGAAATAACTAAAAAGATTCCTTTTAAGTGGAAGTTGATAATTATTTAGGTCAAACCTTGAATTATTACATGACACCTCCAACGTTCAGACTATCCCCCATACCTGCGTCCAGAAAACCCTGCTTCAACGCTTGGCTAGGCTCCAGCCAGCGACATTGTGAGCAGTTCCCTTAGATTCAGCATGTGATTTCACGGGCTTTTTTCCGATCATGCGATACATGCTATGCATGTCGGATTTACGTACATCATTACTCCCACAGAGTTCGGGTACTAACATCGCAATGCCAATCCGGTTGAAGGACCAGTATTTCCCTCTTTGGTTTGTCTGTAGGGAATATCCACAAGACCGCAGCCGTAGCCCACTCACACGTGCACACACACACACAGTGCTTGGGTCGAGAGAGCGTTTCCGCTGTAACAGTCCGCTTCAGGGAAATCCTAGCGGACCCCCATCAGCATCGAGCTTCCCCTATTCACCACCTGGGAACGCATCACGTAGAGGTTCACCACACCTCCTATTATCCTGTCCACATCATTATTGTCCACAAAGTCCAAACTGTTTGATCACACTTTTATGTAGATCAGGTTATATAAAGTACAAATATATCATTTTCAATCCTCTTTAACAAAATAATATCGAACCTGAGAATGAAAGGATAACTTCATAATGCACAGCAAGTGTCAGACAAATCTATTATAGAACAAGTGGATCGTATATCTAGTATAACGTTACTGAAAAAAAATTATAGCGTTTGTAACGATTAGAAAAAGTTTATAACGTTTTATAAATATATTTTGAGATTAGGTAGAAATTTTATCCAAGTATCCAGATTTCATATCTCTAAATCTGTTCCTGCGAGCCTTCATAAAGAACAGAATACGCTAGGTAAGGTGACACACTTTATACTATGAAACTGTTATGCAGGAGTAAAATAATGATGAAATTAACTGCGTATTATTAGCTACTGCGACAACGACTTCTACGAATATCGTCTTCTTTTTCGCTCTGTTGATGAATCTTATAATCACGTCATTAAGTAATTATTAACGCTAGAACTGCCGATCTTTAATGGGTATCTGAATATAGCAGGCATAGATAATAGTAATTTTAGTGGTACAACGAAAATAAATATATAGTAAGAAATGAAACAGTAAACACGAATACTACGTTGTTTTTCTGCTCTCCACGTGTATCTATACTCCCGATTTGCTTCTAGTACTCGGTATGGGTACGATGGTAACGATCTACGAACATTATTATTGGCTTATTTCTGATTTCCCGGACCTGGGCGATGAATCGTGTAAATGTTTTTGTGATTCTGACCATGCACGCATGTGTATCTGGATAAACCAGAAATAAAACTAAAGTTTCTTGGGTGAATGGTTAATTATAGCCCTATCGCGATACGAGTCAACGTAATTTTCTGAAAAGCAGGTATATATTTTTCACAATTGTAAAAGGGAAAATTCAGAGATCATACATTTTGATTGGATTGGTAGTTCTAGTGTTAATGAGATTTCACGTTCTTAAGGGAGCAGCAGACCAGTATGAAACTGTGATCAGCCAGCCATCTTTACTGATACTCACTACTACCATGTGATGATGACTCTAGTCCGAGGCCCTCACCGATATTGTACCAACGCAGTGACAGACACCCGATTCGTATAGAACATTGTAAGTACTAGGAATATATAACAAATAATAAACGTCTATTAATTTATATTATTATCTTGTGCAGGTTTGCATATCTTAAGCAAATTCACAGGAGGAAGACAAGGAAAGGCTCCTACTCGTCAATTAAGAGACTGGCGTCAACAAGTAGAAACAACGGAAAAATGAATACGAAGAGTAAAATAATAATGAAAACAGTAAATTAATAATGAAAATTGTACAATGTTAACACTTTACGGACCGTTAACCTATTAATTGCTATTTTGTTGCCGGCGCCTGCCGACCGATAACCTATTAGTCGGCTTTTTGTCATCGATGCTTACCAAACGATAACTTATTAATCGGTTGCCGTGCGTTTGTTGCGTTAGTTGCGTTTCAGTTCATATATCTAATATCTATCTATCTACCTATCTACCTATCTATATATATAAGGAGATTGGGTTGTCACTGGTTAAAGTGAAATATTCCTCTCTCGTTCTTCGATAGTTGGGACGGCACTTAAACTTAGCTAACCTATCGAAGGCATCCATCGATATAGAACTTGCAGTACAGGATATAACGGAATATCTGTAACATGCAACAGATGTTGCCGACCCACAGGAGGCACAAACATTCATCGATTAAATTTTACACTCAAAATACGTCAAAGATAACATTCTCAAGAAACGTACTGCCAGACCTAAGTGACAACTCAGCAGGCACCCAAGTGATAAGAATCTACCAAATAGATTGACCAGGCAATTAAAGAATTTACTTATCAAAATTCAGAAATGATAATATAGAGCGATACATCCGAAACCTTTTTTCACATTCGGAATCCAATTACTCGTTATGGAAAACTAGAAAAAAATCTCAACATACCGATACAATATAATCGGAAAGGTGGATAGATCCTACGCAAACGAAGGTTATGATAAACAAGTTTTTGCAAGAAATGATAATATAGAGCGATACATCCGAAACCTTTTTTCACATTCGGAATCCAATTACTCGTTATGGAAAACTAGAAAAAAGCTCAAGATATGGATACAATATAATTGGGAAAGAGGATATATCCTACAAAAAAGAAGTTGACGATAAACAAGTTTTTGCAAAACACTTAGCATGCACGATTGTTTCTACCTTTTGACATTCCAACTATTTGCCAAGACTTTACTACCACAATAGAGTGAATTTGACAACGCTGGCGTGTAAACCTATTAAGCATTCCTCACCGTCAGAAAACAGAACCGAGATTAATCCAAATAGTAAGATAGTTCCAGGAGATGATGATGGTATAATTGGCAGAGTTGCGCAAGAAGGCTGTAGTAGCCAATAAAGCAAATGTATAACAAAGTTGCTAGATTGCAGTATTTTACTATATAATACTTAGATCCTGAAAACAACTACGCGCATCTTACGTAACTATGCATCTTACAGGCTTCTATCCTTCCTATCCATTTTTTCCAAATTATAAAAAAAGGATCCCGAGGAGTTTTGCAATAATTATGATTAGCAATCATAAATGACAGAAATATCATTCTTGCGCACCAATTTTGTTGTAGAATAAAATATTCAACACTGGAACAAATACATAGAGCAGCCGATGCCATAGGAAAATGATTCGCAGAATAAAAGGTCTCAGCTCTGCATTTTTTATGTATGTTAATCAGAAATTCGACCAAGAGTGTAACCCCTGACTACTATTCAATCTTGAACCTGATTTATCACATTATTTCTACAAGTTTCTTAAATTATATTTGTCGGAATGTCATTTCAGAGTCAAGGACAGTGGAAGCTATTAAAGTATTCAAAAAATTCTAGCTGTTGTCACTCAATCAAGTATAAACAAACGTCCTTCCACTGACGGCATAATAACAAATACATTCGCGGACGACACAGCAGTTCATACATACAGGATACAGGAAGGATCCAAACACAACAGTAAAGCTCTTAGAGAACAACCTACATGAAATAAGTAACTGGAAAAATGGAAATTGAAGATTAATACAAATAAATCGACACGTATAGTATTTACTGGGAACAATAATTCGTGTATCGTGATACATTAGCAACGAAATATTACATAGTGGCTTAAATATTAAGAAACTCAAACGATTTAGTAAAATATTAAGACTTCAATAGCACCAGAGTTGAAGAAATTTCAATGGTATGAGATAATCACAATTGTTGATAGATTTTTACATATCCGTTGTCGTCGTATGAAAATGGGAAGGAAAATGGAAAAAAGAAAAAGATTTTGGCTCGAGTAGGATTCGAGTCATTTTTTAACAAGCAATTTCCTTTGTTATAATAGACTGTAATGTCTATCTGTTTTTCCAGTGATATGGAAAAATAAAAGAAACTTGCCGAATGTAACAATTCGGTACAGTTTAATTATTTTGTTTACTCGTCGACACTCTCTGTTAGCGTTTCATGGTAGAAACTTCAAATTCATGGCAACTTAATTCAAAAATATGTAGTTTATTATTACATTAGCAGTGCAACTAAGTTACCGAAGTTTTTTGATCCTTGTAAAATGGAAAATTTCCAGAGATGTACGAAAAATGATTTATTCAAAGTATTGACCCTCGTTAGCTACACATTTTTTCCATCTTTTTGGCAACACACGATAACGATAAGACGACGAGTTTTGTTAAATTATATTTTAATACAATGCTGCTTACGTATTATAACTATAGTTTTGTTTATTTATGCAAGAGATATCCTAATTATAATTATATGTACATTATATATCCAGGTAATATGTTAAGCATAAAATGTTGGCAAACACAGTTCTGGACTATTGTCAAACATTTTTTAATTACGTAAAAAATTAGAAGGAAAATAAGAGATTGTCACGAGTCAACGTTCTTAACTATTTTTTCCTGCGTACTACCAACCAACATGTGATTAAGTCACGTACCACCTCGTAGGTAATATACCCTGACTGTATATAATCTAAAAACTTTGTATAATTTAATTCATCTCACGTACCATCTAGGAATATTTAACGTATGTCTAGCGGTGCGCGCAAGTTGAAAACCACTGTCATAAACTTTATAGATAAAATTAATTTCTTAATACTGCAGTATCCATCAATAAAGAAACTAAATTCAACGAATATAACAGAATCATTCGAACTCTAAAATTTCAATTTTTATTTTAGTAGATGGAAAAAGAAGGTAGAAAAATGTCACAGATAAAAACAATTCTTCAAGAAGCGTAATGATTAAGAAATTTGTATTTTTACCCGCCTTGGTTACGAAACAATTAAAATTGGTTAAACATTGGTTGAAAAATAATTAGAATTCTACCTGGCTAAGAATAGCACTTATAGATAATGAAAATTATTCTTGGTTACTAATAACCATCATCGTGGCAATTTTCATTATCATTATGGATAATTGCTACTCATAAACGCCGCATAAAACGAATTATAGAACATGTCGAACAATAACAGTAAGAATATTCATGAAAAAAGAATAAAATAAAAGATATTACTCTGATCCTGGCTAGGATAATGGATATTTAATAATAAATTCCTACTGTCTATAATTATTCTTCGTAGCTAAATAGAATTCTAATCATTTTTAATAATTTAAAGCATTATGTTACACTACGTTGCTACGACCAGTATAAAATGTTTCCACAATCTTTGATGCTTTATTCAAAGTTTATAACTTCCCCCGTAATATGAATTTTATGAATTCATTTTATGAATTCATAATTCATAGAAAGATTGATGGATATGTAATGGATAGATGTAGGTTTCATTCATAATATATGTTCTCGCCATTAAGATCGCTAAATGTTGCACCTCATATGCGTTGTATGTTGCACATTATAATCTATAGATAAAATCCTGTAATGGATGTATCCAAATAATTTGAAAGACAAATTTCTTTATTAACGATATATTCACGATAATGTATGCAAATTGATGTATTCCTTTCGCATTTTTTAAATATTAAATTCATAAACGTGCATTAACCTTTAAACAGTTTAATACTACAATTATTTCCATCGATCAAAAAACTTGTAACTGGAAAAATGGCGGGAAAAGAACTTAAATGAAAGTGGAATAGGAAAACATATATGAAAAATTCATAATACGTATGTTAACCCATTTGCATCACAAAGAAAAGTCAAAAATTCGTTCTTATCATCAAAAATTTATTTGACTGTATTTAAATTTTATTGAAAATGTTACAAAATATGAAAAATAAAATCAATATTGCATAAATAAAAAATTTTTACTGTATTAAAAATGCCGTTTGACAAGCGGCGATTGTCATGGTTACGGCATAAGCGCCAAGGCGGTCAGCTCACGTCAAGCTCCAAAACAACACAGATAGCGGATAAGACAAGGGGAAAGAGAGAGGGAGAGAGAGTGAGCTGTCTAAGAGTGTAGAAGGGAAATATAGTGCATGAGGGGCCCCGCCGCTGGACAGGCCTGATATAAATAATATGCGCTTTGGTGATAAATACCTAAATAAAATACGCGCATATATGCGCTCTGGTGATAATGGCCAGGTAAAACGCGCACATGATGCAAATGGGTTAAAAGAAAAATTGGGAAGTCATGTAACCAGAGCGATAATGCTGAAAGCAAAATTTTTAATAGGAAATTGGAAAATGACCATTTTAGACTGCCGTATTGTTATTGTTAGCATACTTGAAAGATGCTTGTGGTGCTTATTTATCTGCTTTAAAGCGCGTTCACCGAATAAGAAAAGAGTTAAAGGTAATACGAACGGATGAAATATATAAATATATAAATATA
>NIJG01000108.1:639860-672619 GCA_002201625.1 Euglossa dilemma
GAATAACATTATTAAGGCAGGTATTAAGTGCTATGAAAATGTTTTGTTATTTAATAAATTCTCTCGCGTTAACATTAAAATTACATGTTAGATATTTAATTATTCGACATTTAAATTAACATTAAAAAATTATAGGTTGGAATATCTATTTTTGACTGGATTAGTGAAAAGGTTTTTGTGATTAATTCATACAGTCGGGACATTGTCGAAATGATTATTAGCTTTTTCCTTAATGATAATTACTAATAAATACATTTTTCCATAATTCCTGTTACTTTTCAAGCATACGTTAAAATCCTGATTTATTGAAAATTGGTACAACTTTTTTAGAAATGTCTTAAATCTTTGAAAAGTCTTTAATGTGATTTTATAACTTGTCGAAAAATTTCAAGTTTAGATTAACCCTTTGCCCTCGAGGCCTTTTTCGCTCAGGCGAACCAGCAACTCGAGACGATTTCAGCTATATTAGGAGAGCGTCTTTCAGGCTCTTTGAAATCATTCTATACTCAATCAAACGCATAACAATAATAAAATTTCGCCAATTTGTTTATTTTTACATTGAATACAACAAAATCTGTTAAATATTACACTCTGTAATTAATTTTTGTGTGATATTTAGTGAAACAATGACCAAGATGCATCCTCGGTTTGTCAAGACACGTATCACAATAATACGAGGTTTCTCGTCTACCGCCAGGCTTGTTACGGTCAAAGCAAACTTTGCAGTCCCTTTTTGCCCCTTTTAGCAGAATATGGAGCTTTCCGTTGAGTCGGTGTTCATCGGTCGACGCTTGTTCACGATGCTTGGGATAGGGTCCTCTCAATTGTTCCACAAGCGTTTTTAGAAAGCGCAAATGACTGGGTGGACTTTCCCCTCTTTTCCTTTTTTTCTAGTTTACGCAGTATGTAGGAATTGATTAGGCAAATTTCCATGCCCTCCAAAAAAAGCTTTCGCCACCATTTCACCGATTTTCGGAGAAAACAATATGTCGATTCATATTGGTCTACCCAATCAACACCACCCATATATTTTATATAATTCAATATAGTGTTTGGTTTCTTGATCTTCGTTTCCACACCACCTCGTGTAATCCTTCTGACGGTCTCCATTCCCGTGTCACCTCTAGTAGTCAAACAAGTGACTGGCCTTTTGTCCTTCCACGCTAAAAGTAAGGTGTTGTTTCGTTGGTAAGCTGCCGTCGATTTATTTACATATTTTGGCTTTTTTATGGCACTGGGCAATTATTTCCTGTTCATTAGAATCGTTCCGGTAATATGGCACTTCAGTTTGGTTAGTCTTTCAGCCAAGACATAACTGGTGCAGTAGCGGTCGGTGTACATACACTTCGAGTGGACGCATCGAACCTCCTCGAACGTCGCTCGAGGGCAAAGGGTTAAGATAAAAATTAAATTTCTTAAATTCGTTATGATGATTTAATGAAAACATACATTAAAGGAATAAAATTTAATTCCAAATAAACTAATTCTTAACATTTTTCACTTTTTCTTTTATGTAATATATATCCTTCATTTACATATAACTAGCCATTTTAACAAGCCAGAACGTGGATTACACGATCTCTTAGTCTTGTATAAAGACCGTTAACAAATACACGCGTTAAGGATTGTCCATCTAATATATTTTTATTGCCTTTAAAAATACAAAAATGTATTATACGAGCGATTTACGATATATCGCACGTTTCGTTCGATGATGATGGAAACTCTAATGAAAAAGTATAAAACCTTCCATGAACAGAATAGTAGAAACTTTTAAATAATACATTAACTTTCTAATGACGTTATTCTTAAACTACGTTTTTGGAATTAATTACTCTTCTAAAAAGAAAACTTAATTTTATGCGTACATATCTTTCTAACAGAATCATAAGAATATCTGTATAAAATATTACTTATATATATAATATATACTGTAAATATGGTCTATAATCAATCCTAACAAGAAACGGTCGAGTTAAAAGCAACTAAAGAAGTAAGTAAATTAATTAAATTGGTATGTATTCACGATGTTGAACTATTTTATTCTATTTCACTTTACTTTCTATTTTATTTATTGCATATGGACATTTTCTAACAGTTTCAATCCAAGTAACGCGTTAATCAAATTTGAAGACAACAAGCAACTGAGTATATTGCAATGAATCTTGTCCATAGACATGTAGTAAGAAGATATGGATGACACAAAAGTAATTGGTAGGATAATTAATCTGGATATCTGGATATCTGGTTGAACAGGATATCGAGCTTTATCAAATTATATATTTCATTCATCTCTTTCAGTAGGTTTTACAATTTTTTCTTTGCATATATATGGAATTTATTCTCTTTTAGATGCAATAAATTTAATAATTACAATGAGACCAATTGTTGTGAATTTTTCACAAAATCGTTCCCGTTCAATCACTCAAGGTTTCTGAATCGAATGTAATTTCGAGTCTTAATATTAAAAACAAGTTATCTCACCCACTCATGCTGATTATCATATTTTGTTGCAATTATCGCAATAATGATAATTATGACGAATATAGATCATCGTATGCTAAGTCGTTAAATTCGTCTTGCTACGGTCTACAATACTATTGTGCCAAAAACAGGGATTCTAAGCGTAACCCGAACCCGGTTCTGCTTTCTTAGTTTCGTAGAATAACCTGCGTAACTTGGTTAACCAATGCGTAAAAGTTTGGGCAACCCGGGTAACCCGCTCTTATGGGGGGTTAATGCATTTATGCGGATAAGAAAACTCTTAACGTGTAAACGTTCATTTGTATATTCGTAATCAAGTGATGGGCGGCTATCTGAAACAAAGTGTATAAAAGAATGGAAAGTATAATAGTTTGCAAGAATAAGATGATTATTAGAGAAACGAGTATCAATTATTTACGAAATGTCTATAACAGAATATATACAATATATACAAAACATATAACAAATATGTAATTATATGTAAAACTTAATTAATTAATGAAATTTATTAGTTCTATGAATCATAATATCATTTAAAATCCTATGATGTAATCTAGATCTATAATCAGTTAAAATAAACTTTAGTCTTGAGAATGGTTGCTCTACAGACACTCGTGATGATAAGACAGAGTTTGTCCTATACTTGCGAGATGTCTTAATTCTTGGCAAACATGTTTTTCCCAATATTTTAAAATATATTCTTTCCTATATCTATTCTACGAGTTTTAGCAAAAAAATGTAATGTGGCAGCTATGTTAACAACTGAATTTTCTCAAATTAATTCGTATTCTTTGTCTTTCTCTAATAACAATTTTCAAAATTATCATTTGAGGGAGAAGGGAAACAATTTGTTATTGTCTGTTTAGTATCATTATTGCAATTTAGCTTTTCGTATGTTTTCCAAAAAATTTTTTAATTATCAATGGTAATATCTTTTTCACTCTCGGATAAAAAAAGTATCTTGGAGACCCAAGGAGTTTTTCTAAATAGAAAAGCAGAAGCTAAGAAATATTTATTTCTTAAAATTTTATTTTCCCGAATACATATTGTGCTTAATAGGATGTCTGCAAAACTATTGTTCGCAATTTTTTTAAATTTAACGTACAGTATAACCATGTTGCGAAAGAGTCTCCCATCATGAATTGTTCATATTGCATTTAATTAGTTATTATTTTTGCTTCTCCCAATGATACAATTGAACGTTGTCAAGTGTTATACGTGGGACACCCTGTATAACATGATGAATGATTTGCTGAAAGTTACGAATAACTAATTTTACTTACTTTATTATATATTGTATAATGTATGTATAAATAAATTTTCTATTCTCAGCATGCAAAAATTCTTCTAAGGACTATTACGCTTTCTAATATGTATTTTTGTCATTATGGTCTGGAGAACAGAAAGTTTTTGTTTAAACCAAATGTCAACTAAATATCCAATCGAAAGTAAATAAAAATTTGTGCATATTATTATTTAGATACGGGACGAAGTGATTGACTATATTATTTTGCTAAGATACGAATAATTATATTTCTGTTAATATCAACACTATCTATTGATTTTTGTTTATTATCACACTTGTTCCGTCGCGGAAATAAACCAGCTGGAAGACCGGTGCGGTCTTCCATTGGCCGAGCCCTTCGTGCCACTTGACAATCAGTCATGGTATTTTTAGCGAATTGTTGAGTTTGGAAACGTTCTATTACTTATTTTCTAAAACTTCTCGTGATCCGAAATACGAGAAACTTGAACCCTAATTTACCGAAATTAGGCACTGAGAACTCGGCTGACAATTAGTCAGTGGGGGGTCCACGTGCTCTACACTCGTGGACGTTTCCAAACCCTAGCGCGGGGCCATAAATCTGGAGTGGCCCCAAAAACGGCAAATTCTCCGGTCACCGCGCTCGGGTGACATCGTGTAATTTATTAGTATACCTCACCTTGAAGGAGGTGGTTCTCTCCACCACCGTCTCGTGTGGGAGGACCTTTACTTTCCTCAAGGCGGCCCATAAGAGGACCAAGGGAACGCCCTTGTATCCAAAACGCTAATCAGGGACGTTTTCTCCTGTTTGGCCAACTCCACGGTTTTTCGAGACGCGTCTTGGAAAATCGTGGAAAAGAATAAAAGCTTCCTTCGAACCGATAGGGAAGAATTAGAAATCTTCGAAATGTCAAAGAGTAAGAACGAGAAATCTTCGAAACGTATAAAAATCAAGGTGGAAGTTAGTTTCTTCCTACCGTGCTTACGCCTGTGAAGATAATCACGAAGAATATCATCGAGCACAGGTAAATTGAAACAGTTGCCCAAGATTAATTTGGCGGGCAACATGTGTCGTAGTCGCGACACTTACAACCCATCGCAATTACGATAGTTCGATCGCGACGCGACAACACCAAAATAATAAGCGTGACCTTAAATACAAACGCAACTGTATGCTGTATGTTCATGATTATTATGGCGTTGAATATTATAGAAGATACATTTCTCATCTCTGACAAAACTGCGATCTATCTTTATTTTGTAATTCCTCAAATATATTTTGATTTTTGCTTCATGCAACATATTTGCTTCGATATCTGACCGAGTAGCCATCTGCGCGTGTAGTTTGCATCGGTTACCGTCGGTAAAACCAGATAATATTTTAACTCCAAGACCGTGTGTATATGCTGGAGCTGAAGTTATGATTAAATCGTAACTACTGCTTACAACATCGATCATAGATATATCAACCTCATTTTCGACTACAACATTTTGAGTTACGATTATTTACAATCTGTGAAATTTTCACGCAAAAATAAATTAATATCAATCAATTAAAAAGAATAACATTTTTTTAAAGGAAAATTTCGTTTTCAAGAAAAATGAAATTGCAAAATTTGTTGCGTACTCCAGTGGAAATTGTGAATATCGACTTGTTAATAAACTTTTATTTAAAATTATTTTTAAGTTCATTGATATCGAAAAAATAAAGAAAGTGGGAATGAAAATGTCTTGTACTTTAATGTATACCCTGTCAAAACTTTTATTTACCTTAAATGAACATAATTGGCTTGATTTAGCTGTTTAATTGAAAACAAAATGATTACGTCAGCATCGGCAGTAGTTCCAGAGCAAACAATTTCTAACATTTTATGTGAACTATTCTGCGTATATACACATGCATACACATGCATACTTATATATGTTACATCAACATATATATGTTTAGGCATTACAAGGAGTCTCATTTAATTCGAGCATTTAAAATAGCTTGATCCTTTTTTATGGTAGATAAAAACATCGGAGGAAAACTAATGTTGGTTCAGAGGAGTAAATATAATAATAGGCAAAAAGATTTGTTCAACGTTCTTATATATTTTGATGTTTCAAGGTCATCGAAGTTTTATTTAGATGGAATGATATTTTCGAGGTCAAGATGACCTGCAATATTATGATCTTCGCTTAACCTCGAGCGCGAAAGATTCATAAAGATAGGACACTTGATGTAGATAGCGAAAATAATAATGGCAGAATAAATGACGAAGGAAAGTTTATTTCAGCAATTGTTCAAATTGATGTCCATTAACTTTGATACATTTATCTAACCGACTAAAGAACGATTCTCTGGCCCTCTTTATAACTTGATCATTGACATTAGCACATGCAGTTCTCTCTAGTTCTTGTGGTGTTGTGGGAATAATTTTAATCTATAATAAACTTCTGATTGTATTGCACCTCAAAGAAAAAAATTTGCAAGTGTAATATCCCGTGAATATCTGCACCACAGCCGATCTCGCGTTGCGGTAATTTTTGGTCTAATACTTGGAGAGATGGCGTCGAATAGCCATCGTGTTGAAAAAATATTCGATTTCTTTCCCTTCGAAGCAGGAAAACATTTTCCAGTAAATCAGGTAACACGCCGCATAAAAAATTAACATGTTTCATTTTTTTCAGTAGCATCGATGAAAAATAGTTTAATAACGCTATCACCAACCATTCTATACCGTACATTTACACTCCATGAACGCTGGTATACAACGTGTCGAAGCTATTTCGGATTTTCATTGCACCGATAATGCATATTACGTGGACTCAGTCGTCCATGATTAGAAATACCATGTAGCTAAAGCGGTTAAGAGAACGTCACATTATGATACATCAGAAAACGTATTACACCGTGATGGAATAATGATTGTAATTTTGCACTCAAAGAAAGTCACCACGCATTCATTCGCTTGAAAAAAACTCAAAACGAGAGCTTGATAGAATTTAAAACACTGCGAGCCAAATTTCATAGGACAATTAAAGAAAGCAAAAGAAAGTCAAGTGAAACCTAAAATTTTACGAATTCTTGATCCCATACATAATGCGAGATCGAGAATGATTACAGGACTTTACCGCACTTGTCCAACTAGTGACGTTTTATTCGAAGTTAAAGAGACGCCATAGGAACAACGAAGAAAATTATTATGCGTTTCATGCGCCTTTAAAATGCTCACCACGCCAAGTAACCCCACCTTTAATTATATCTTCGGAAAAAAATACAAAAACCTTTATGCCAAAAAATCAAATTTACCTGCACGATCTTGCATTACAATTTCTATATATCTAACAAATACCTATCCTTGTCTACATTAGAAAGTATTACAGTCATCGAACGCAAACAAGAATCTATAACCCCTTGGATCATTTTAACACCTCGAATTGACGTAGAATTAGCCGACTCTATCAGAAATAAAAGAAGCAGCCAAGAACACATGCTTAGATTCTTAGAATTTAATAATAATAAATATCACCGCCAAAATAAATTGTACACAGATGCTTCAAAATTTGATCTCGGAGTGGGACACGTCATTGTTACTGAAGATAAATCAATTAAACATCGCCTGCCTAACGAAACGTCAATTTTCTCTGCTGAAGCCTACGCCATTCATGATGCTCTAAAATTAATTCGATCTAACAGTTCCCAAAATCATGTAATTTACTCAGACTCTATGAGCGTAATCCAAGCGTAATCCAAGCATTACTTAACCCTCTTAAAAAAGAAAAAAGTGAATCAATTAAAAACATTTTAATACTATACACTAATTTTACGAATCTAAATAAAAATACAATTATTTCATGCGTGCCCTTTAATCAAGGCATATGCGGAAACGAAAGAGCGGACATCTACACTAAGGATGTAATCACTTCCTCTAAATGAAGGTATCTCCCCTATTCCCCATCAGAAACTTATTATACATTTCAAATATATCGTCAGAAAGTAATGCAAATAGACCTGGACTACTTTTAACCGAACAAAAATTTACAACATAGTTAAAGTCTTCACTCAGCAAATTCCCACCAATAATCTGAATAGGAAGGTGAGAATTATAATGTCTCGTTCGCGGACTGGCCACTCTAAGATTACACAACAACATTTACTTAAAAAAATGGAACCTCCAATCTACGACACCTGCTATTGCCAACTTACTGTCCACCACCTACTATATGAACGCAGAAGGCTTAAAGTCCATAGGCGGAAACTCAGAATTAAACCTACACTGCACTCATTTCGGGTAAACACATCAAACATACTTTAAAATATCTAATCGACTCCTATCTTATCTACAAAATTTAAACGACCCATTATCGAATCTCGTCGCTAAGAACCTAGTTGTTGATGCGACGTTAAATTTTCAAAAACAAAAAAAATGTACATCTCCCAAAATAATGATTTTTTAACATAAACAGTTAAACCTTCTTTTGTAAAGAATATCAATGTGGATCGATTTGGTCCACGCAACTTACACAGCTTCTAAGCTACAAGTTACAAAACAAAAGTTTTGTATATAAAAGTCGGGTGGTTCGAAAGGGTACATTATGTATCGTATTTATTTCTTTTATTGGTGGAAGCGTTTCGATGAGTGAACTTCGTTTTTTTAAATGGATTACTATAATTTTTAATAGCAAAATATGGAAGAATTGGTCTTAAACCTAAGAACTAAGCGAATAATTTCACATTGTTTATTGACAATTTACTTTACATAATATATAGTTGTGATAATGTTAATATTATCATTAATTTTTATTACTAATATTACAATATGTTATTTTTTAAATTATTTTTTCAAGAAACTTTCAATAAAGGAATTTTTCAAGAAAAGTGTTCTAAAGAATTTTTATTCCAAATTCGACATTCTTTTAGATTTTGGTGTAAAAGACATATTATATACTATAATATGTGATATGTGTATAATATTCAAAAGACAAAGTTGATCTTCAAATCTATCTTTCTACTTTCTTTGCAATCTGTATATACAGGCCTAGTTGAAAATCAATTCCCCACTGCTCGTTCAAATCTTCGTTATGTATAGGATGTCTGATTTCTCTAGAAATGTTGGATATCTATAAAACAACTAAAGATGTACAAAAAAAAATGTTGTAATAAAACGTTTCGATGTAACAGGTGTACCTCAGTTGTAGTAAACGCAAGTGTTGGAATATTTTTAGGTACGTGTGCAGCTGATTACACAATTTTCCATGTTTCATTTTCGTCAACATGACTCAGATAGACGAATCTCGTAGTTTCTAACATATTACTGTATACAGTACAAGTAAAATTACCGTATACAGTAATTCACAAAAAATTTCATACTTCTAAAACTAATTTGGCTTTGAAATCTTCACTTTTCCAGTGACAAAAGAATATTATCACACATTATGCTTCTTTTCATACCAAAGAACTTTCATTGAAACATTTTTGAAACATTTTTTTCTTTATTGTTTTCAAACAATCTGTACTTATCTATCTTCGTTGTATCATTTGAAATGTTATTATTGGTTACTATATATCATATTTACGTATGCGTTATAGATGAGTAGTTCTAGTGATCAACAATTTACTATACTATCAATAAACCTATTGGCTGCTGCTGTATGATAAGTGAAATTATAACACTTTACACATGTTGACCGAAACAGAACGAATACTATTGGGCTGTTCGGAAAGTCATTTCGTTTTTTTTTGGTGCAAATGAAACATGATTTATTTAGAGTGTATAAACGTTTCATTGAATTATATATTTTCCATTTTAGTCCAATACCTGTTGCCATCTTTTGGGCAGGAGGTTGATTCCACGTTCATAAAACTTCTGATCTTTGTTGGGAAAAACTGGTCCAGGTGATATTTGACATCCTGATTTGAAGTGATGGTCTTACCGTCCAATAAATTTTTCAGAGACCGAAAAAAGTAATAGTCCGAAGGTGCCAAATCTGGAGCATATGGTGGATGTGATAGTATATCCCATTCAAGCTGTAAAAGCTTTTGGCGAGTTACCAAACTTGTATGAAGCCTCGCATTATCGTCGTGGAACACTATACCTTTTCTATTGATCAATTCTCGCCGTTTTTATGAGTGAATCATTCAATTTATCTAGTTGATCATAGTACACTTCAGAATTAATCGTGGTATTGTGCGGTAGAAGCTCAAAAGAAACGATCCTCTTGAAATTCCACCAAACAGAGAACATAACCTGTTTTTGGTGAATATCGACCTTTGAAGTGGTTTGAACTGGTTCACCTTTTTTACTCCATGATCTCTTGCCCTTAACATATTTGTAAACAACTCATTTCTCGTCGCTAGTAATGATTCGCATCAAAAAATCATTTTTTTTTTTTGCGTTTGAGAAGCAAATCACAGTCATTGATGCGTTAAAGCAAATTACGTTCTCCAAGAACATGTGGAACCCATATGTAAAATTTTGAAATTAAGCCAAGATATTCCACGTGATCATGAACGGACGAATTCGAATAATTTAATCTCTCAGCAATCTCACGAGTTGTTATTCGGCCGTTTACATCTATCAGTGCCTTTATTTTGTCTTCATCAGCTTCAAAGGGCCTTCCAAAACGTGGTCCATCTTCAACATCGAAATTGCCGGGACGAAAGTTTGCAAATCAATTTTGGCATTGCCGTTCGGTCAATACATATTCTCCATACACATCACATAATTTTTGCCTTACTTGAACTGCATTTTTATCTTTTCGATAGTAAAAGAGTAAAATATTCTGAAAATGCTGCTTTTGATATTCCATGTTTGATAGTGCACCAAACAAAAACTATTGCAAAGAATCAAACAAAATTTTTAACAAACAAGCCTTACTATATCAGCTGTCAAAGTATATAATGATCATGCGGCTTAAGTGTGAAGTTGGCTGTGAAAAAATAGAATTGTCCCCTGTTGAGAAAAAACGAAATTACTTTCCGAATAATTTGAAGAAAATTTGTAAACCTAAATATTAAGAAATTCTTTCTAACAGAGAGAAACGATTATTTTCCTATCATGAATATAAGTCTACCTTCTATACGATAAAAATAAGCGTTCTAAAAAATTACTCAAATTAACAAATTAAAAAATTGACTGATAAAAATTACAATAATAGCTCACTGCATATTGTGTTCAACATAAACATACTTTTACATGTCATACGATTGACAACAAACATTATGGATCTTTACTCTTCGCTTGGCTCATCCAAAAAAAAGCTTCGATTTCTTTTATTTTGACGCGATATTACGCCTTCGGGTTCCCCTGCCTGTCTGTCTATTCCGCCACAGGGGCTGCGGTGAGCCTGCTGGCCCCACTGCAGTATGCGAATGACGATCCCACGGTACCTGAGTCGGCACTACCTAGGCCGAGATGAGCAAGCACCTCATTAGGGAAGTGAGGGGTCCTTACGCGGGGTACGACCAGTAAGGCCCTGCATTCACTGGTACCTCGGGAAACCGGTTCAAGCCCTGAGGTGGCGGACTTCGGTCCAGTCCCCTCGCCAGTTGCTTGGGTTGGACTCGAAGGGGTAGTGGTAAGCCCATATCGCGGGTTAGAGAGCAGTCGTCTTCCGATGGCTGGCTTCTCCACAGATGTGCTGCGTGCGAACAGCTCGGGCAGTGGCCAGCAGAGCCACTGGGGATTTAGAAAGGTCCCGGCCGACCCATGGTTGACACGTAGGGCTTGCATTCTACGGGTCGATTGGTAGCTACGTGGAAAAGGGGTCCACGTAGTGCGCTGATTGAGCGTATCTCAATCCCGCGGAATGTTACGGAAATCGACGTAACTAGGAGAGAAACGGAAGAGAGCGACACTCTTTTTGGCATTCGCCACCGTTAACCACCGAATAATATTTTACACGACCGTTAATCGATTTAGAGACTCACTCCTGACAACTTAATCAGATCCACGAAAAAAAACACTGCCCAAAAAGTTTCATTTTTTCTCTAATTTGTAATATCTAATATTTGATTCTTTTAGTGCTTACTTTCCGCAATACAAATCAGTAATCGAAATTGCTTTAGACATGATTGTTGTCTAAAATGAAGTATTACGTAAAAAGTAAGAACGTTAGGAGGTTCATCCTTGTTTTCCAAATTAGGTGAAAGTATCCCAAATTTACCAATGTCCATAATTATAATTATTTGACTGGAGAAGCGAGCAATGGCTGCGTGCTAGTAAAATCCCGTTTACTCGTTACCGACCAATGTTTCCGTGATTTAATCGAAATGAAAACTGTTTCGAGAATTTCGTTCCATGGTTTCTTCTTGTAATATGTCTACAAAATACGAGGTCGTGCAGAAAAATCATGTCGGAAAATGAACGTTTTGTAAAAACGCCAGAACATTTCGTAAAAAGTACGCTTAGCGGCTTCCTATAATTATATTTCTATAATTATAGAAAGAAATTTTAAAAAATAATCCTGAGATTTTATGTCCAGATATCATCGTATAGTTGTTAAACATCTAGTTTCAAGCTGTTATCGCAACCGACGAAATATGCCTTCGAATGTGAAAAATGAACGTATGGCTGAGGATGGCCTGATCGCGACAAGTGAACGTTTCGACTCACCTTTGCATGATACACATAGCTTGAGAAGAACGGTCAATTAATTGATGGCACAAAGTGAGAAACGAACTGGTCTATCAGGGTGATGGCCTTTTATAAAAATGTTTTCAACGTTCAATTATTTTTGACATTATGACGTAAATTCGCACTCACACGCCATTTGCGTGCCCAACTAAAATTGAAACCGCATGAAAGTGTTAAATTTGTTCGGCTTTATATTGGGATGGCAACTAAGTGATTGCGGATTTCAAATAAGAAGGAAAATTCAAAATTTTTGTTTAAAAATATAACTTTATTCAATTAGATACTTGTCGAATACTATCAATACTTGACCTTTTGCCATCGTTTTGGCAGTGTCAAAATTCAACGTTCGTAAAATTTCTGACCTTTGCTATCAAAAAACTGAATTAAACGTAATCTGACATCATCAACGTTATTAAAAATTTTACCATTTATGGAGTACTGCAAGGAACGAAACAAATGGTAATCTGAAGGCGCAAGATCAGGGATATGTGGTGGATGTGACAAAACGACCCAACCCAATTCCAGTAATTTTTGATGAGTGACCAAAGACGTGTGGGGTTTTGCACTATCATGGTGGAAAAGAATACCCTTACGATTTGACAATACCGGCTGCTTTTCTTGAATTGCATCGCTCAGTTTGGCGAGTTGTTGAACGTACACGTTTGAATTGATCGTTTGGTTTTGTAGCATAAGTTCAAAGCACAAAATTCCTTTATAATCCCATCAGATTAACAGCATAATCATTTTTTGGCGAATCTCTGCTTTTGATGTCCTTTGGGCTGGTTCATATTGCATTACCCACGATCTCTTCCGATTAACGTTGTTATAAACTATCCACTTTTCGTCGCCAGTAATTAGGCTTTTCAGAAATGGATCGATTTCGTTGCGTTTCAGAAGCGATTCGCAGATGTTAATGCGTTGCGTCAAATGAATTTCCTCAAGCTGGTTGGAGATCCATAAATCAAGTTTCTTGACATAACCAAGCATTTTTAATCTTTTTTCAATGCATGTATGCGATACATTGAGCTTCTCCGCAATATCACGTGTTATGCTATGACGATCTGAATCGATAATGGCCGTGATATGGATCTCATCGACTTCAACTGGATGGCCAGATCGTTGAGCATTTTTCAGTGAAAAATCGCCAGAACGAAATCTGGCAAACCAATTTTGACACTGACTTTCTTTCCAGGCTTTATTTCCATATACGACACATAACTTGTTCTGTGCTTGCGATGCGTTCTTGACTTTTCGGAAGTAATACAATAGAATATGTCTGAAGTGCACGTCTTGTTCTTTCATTTTTAAATTGGGATAAAAGCAAAACTATAGCACTAATGGATATAATTTTTTTACTAAATTAAAGGTAGAAGTTCAAACAATAAGAAAAAAATGTAGGCTAGATGCTTTGACCACGTTAATAAAACAAAAGAAAGTGTAAAGTCCATCTATCGACAAAATCCGCAATCACTTATTTGCCAACCCAATAATTGCCTGTCTTCGTGTGGTCAAAACAACAGGAAAATATTAGAAAAATATAATTAGATATTTGATTATGAAAGTTAAACACAGTTGTGAAATATTTCACCTGCCGCATGATTTTCGTTTCACGACACAATGGATGATATTTAAAATATGATTCAGGATCAATTATATATAGAATGTAATTGTTTCTTATCATCTTTGGCGATGAAAAATATTTTTAAAATGGTACTGGTTGGATACAGATATTAAAAAGCAAACACAACGATACTTCGACTCATAGCGGCATCTAATCGATGTATAGGATCGTCTCCAACCTTTTAGAATTGATAATTGGGAATATATGGTAAAATCATATTTAAACTATACATACATATATTTGGACCGTTTATTTTGAAAGTGGTGTAAGTCCATTTTTGAGAAAAATGAGCTATCACGTAATTCATGCTTTATTTAATGTAAATTTTTTATATATAACTAGTCCGTGTATAATTTCTCAAAAAAATCCCATGTTTTGTACAACTTAAAATCGGTCGGTAAATGAAATTGCATAATCATCGATTATGAAAGTGGTGTAAGTCCAATTGACAGAGGTAGGTGGCATAGCAGATGGATGCCGATCAGTAATTTGTTATTATTTTTCATTTGTTTTATATTAAGTGTGATATTACGTGTCAAGAGTTGCTAATTTAGGTTAGTTATTCTATTTTTTTGTTAAAATGGCTAACTTCATATTAACATCAGATAGTGATATAGGTAAGAACAAATGGTAAACCACTATTATCTTATAACAATTGAAAATATTTATTTTATTTAATTATAAATAAATTCACACAGACATAAAGCCCATGAATATAAACAGAAGAATAATCTTAGATTCAGAGGATGAAAATAATTCCGCTAGGAACAACAAATTAACGAATCGAAAAAAGAGAAGAAGAATTATAGAGGTAGAATCTTCATCAGATGAAGATCTTGTTATTGAGAACTTGGATTCTGCAGAACAAAATAAAGAAAAATATTTGCAACAAATAAACAAAATTAAGCGAAATAATGGACAAAAGTACTATACAAAAAGAGGAAAATCCATTCCTGCAAAACAATTTGAATCCAAAAATTGTAATTGCTCGAAGAAATGTATAGAACGTATTAATGAAGCACAACGTATGGAAATTTTTGATAAGTTCTGGAATATAGGTGATTTTAATAAGCAAAATGTATTTTTATATTGTAGTGTTCAACGAACATCTGTCAATAGAAGACGGCCCAGAAATAATTCGGGCACTAAAAGAGCATATGCTTATAAATTTTACCTAGTCACTTCTGGTGGAAACATTTCAGTATGTAAGATATTTTTTATTAATACTTTCCAAATATCTACTGGACGAATTGATCGTATCCTAAAATCGCATGAGAACATTCCAAATGACATGCGTGGAAAAATGGATGGCTCTTGCAGAAGAACTAGTGAGCTACTGACGAATACAGAGATAGACCACATAAAAAGCTTTCCGGCATTTGAAAGTCATTACACACGATCGCAAAATCCAGAACGAATATTTTTAAATCCGGAATTAAATATAAGAAAAATGTATAGTTTATATTTGGAAAAATGCAAGGGTAACAACTTGAGCTCAGTTAATGAATGGACATACAGGAAAATCTTTAAACGAGATTTTAAGTTACGCTTCCATTTGCCACGTAAAGATACCTGTGCAAAATGCGATTTCCTAAACATGAAAATTAAGACTATAACTGATGACGAAGAAAAAATGCTTCTTGTAGAAAGACATGATGTTCATTTGCAAAATGCTGAATTATCAAGAAAAGCATTACAAGAGGATTAAATTCTAGCATCAGAAAATCCAGATAAATACTTTGCTTTTACTTTTGATTTACAAAAAGCCTTACCATACCCGAAATTGTCTATCTCAATCGCATATTACAAACGAAATATGTACGTCTTAAACGAGGGTTTCCACAATTTACGCAATAATAAAGTTAATATGTATGTGTGGGACGAAACCATTGCTTCTAGGGTATCGCAAGAGGTGGCTTCATGCTGTTTGAAGCACTTAGAAAATGTAACGACCCAAAGCCATGTTATTGCCTACAGTGACATGTGTACTGGGCAAAATCGAAATTCACAAATGGCATTGATGTGGTTGAAGGTTGTCCAGTCGGAAAACAACATTGAGATAATTGACCACAAATTTTTACTCTCGGGGCATTCATACCTTCCGAACGATGCAGATTTTGGCATCATAGAAATGGCATTGAGAAAAATGAATTTTGTGTACACACCACAAGATTACTATAATGTAATAGCGCAATGTAGAAAACAGGATAAATTCATTTTACATGAAATGAAACGGGAGAATTTCATTTCAACAAAAAATCTCCAAAATGCAATTAAAAAACAGATAAAAAAAATACTAATGGGGAACAAGTCAATTGGTTGCAAATATGTTGGTTGAGGTTCGTCAAAAGTGCACCATATACCATTTTTTATAAAACAACGATGAAGGACGCAGAATTTAAAATTATCAATTTATTACCTCTACGTCCTGGAAGACCCCTAAAATTTGAAAAAATCGCCCTGGAGCCTTTGTACCAAAATGCCAGACCTATTACGTACGAAAAATATAAAGACATGAAGCAGCTACTACCCTATATACCTCCGGTGCATCATGCATATTTTGAAACACTACCACATGCAGAGAATAAGTAAATTCTTGTAATCAGTATCTATCAGTATCTTGTAATTATGACAATGTAATTGGCGTCTAAAATAAAATTTTATGTGTTGTTATGCGTATTTGTAAACAAAATTATATTAAAATGAAGTATATTTTAAGCGATATTTGATTTTTCAAAATTGAAATTAAACGATTTTTACAATTGTCTAATTTTGAAAGTGGTGTAAGTCCATTTACAGCTCATAAATATGTGTTATCGTAGTCTAATTCGCCAAAAACAAATCTATATAATCAAATTAAATGTTGATAAAACAATAGAAACAATGCCAGACCTCATATAATTTGCCTGTATTTTTAAATCAACAAATATATTAACCTTTAATTTTCTCGAAACAAAAGAAAATGGACTTACACCACTTTCAAAATAAACGGTCCATTTATAAATCAAAGTCTTTTTGTTCTAACTTAAAGTACATTTTTAAAACACGTAATAACACAATTGTACAGAGATTGTATACAGCATTGTTCGAGAACATAGAAATTTCGAAACAAAAAGCACAAATTAAGCATACAAAAGGAAAATTTCTTTTTTTTTCTTATCTCATTATTAGTCACAGCTGCGATCAGAATAATTTCACCACAACGGTATATTCCTCTTTCGTATTATTGAGCCAAATTTATTTTCCAGCATCTTCAATGTATCGATACATAAGTAAAAGCAGATATGTATGTATATTCTGTTGTTCTAAAAACAAAATCAATACCTGCTTAAATGAAACCTGTAGTACAGCCTTTAGAGCATTTAAAGATTTGAAAGGGAATAGTGACTAAAAATGATATTAAGCAGAATTATTAACCAAGTTTTAGGAATTAATAGACTTACATACATGTATATTCTATATTTAATAGATATTTGTTTCCTGCGTTTTTGGTGGGGCATTTATAAAATTCCTTTTAAGAGAGATTCATGAATGAGCACATCATGCTTGTGTATTGAGTTTTGTACTATATTACATACCTTAGAAGGAAGTATTACGGGATGACCCGATCATAGATTGAATTTCTCTATTATGCAGTTTAAGAAAATTGGAGATCCGTTACCACATTGAAGCCTAACCCAGTGACATCGATTCTGGATAGAATCAGAATGCAAATATAAATAAGATCGGTTATTTGATCTTGATACAGCGTACAAACGTAACGGACTACTTGCACAAGTCAGACTTATGCTAATAACGAATCTGCATTTTTCGTATCCTTCTCCTTGTTCAGAACGAAGAGCTGAATTCTCGGGAAGCTGAATGATGTAAAAAATATTTTATACACTTGATATTTCCGGTGCGTAGCGTCGTGGAAGTCGCCGGGGAAACAGCCTCCCGGCAAGTAAGCACACTATTATTGTCAGTCTTCGTCTGAAGCGACATATGAACATCGACGAACGCTACTTTAATCGAGATGTAAATTGGGACTAAAGCATAAACAATGTAAATTAGAAGAACATGTTTTATTGGTCCGTATTCCCTCTTTTTTTTTCTTTTTGCGTGGGAGAAATCTTCCAGAGGATACCCAGCCCCTCTGGGTGGAGGGAGTGTGGTTATTAGAATTTTTACCCACTAAAACCCCCACGGTGGTTTTCCTCTCCAGTTGTAGGGGGAACCCCGGGTGCCTGGAGGAGGTTGGCATGGAGTGTTAATTTCCTCCAGGCTAAGGAAGGAGGACCCCAGTCCATCGGGGGTGTAGGCGTCGGCCTGAGCGCAGCAGGCTCGTCGGCGCCTGGTGGTCGGGAGCGACCGTGGAGGTGGCCCTGCCGGTTGCGACGTTGGGAGAGTCCCCGTCCCGTCGTTTTCCAGCCGCCAGGGTGGACCGCGGGCAGGCGGGCGAGGGCCGCGACACCGCCGCGAGGGAGGGGTGAAATGTAGAGGAGCGGGCCCGAACATCTGGCGATCCGCGGGGGCACCAGAGTCTTAGGTGCTTGACGCCTGATTTTCCGTGGCCCCCCTGGGGGCGGAGAGGATGGCCACCATGGGGGTTTTAGTGGGTGGAAATCGCACATACCCTCGTTCTCCCCCTCAGGAGGTTGAGGTATCTTTTTAAAGATTTTCCCAAGGAGAAAAGAAAAAAAGAAAAGGAGGAATCCCGAGAAGTCAGGCGATATGCACCTTGGTCTTCCGAGACCCCCCTCCTCAGGCACGCTCGATGTACGGGTTCCTCTTTTTTCTTCTGTTCAGCACAAGTCTCTTCAGCGATGGATTCATTGATGAGTTTTTAACACTAGAAAGACGGAAACTTTGTATATACCTACATTGCCCCAAAGCAGTCAAAATGACTGCATTGTGAAAAAATAACTAATGTGTAAACAAATTTGTTTAAAATTAATTTTTAATATTTCTTATATTAAGCAGACCGGTTCAAAGTCAAAACGTGCCCAGATCGCGGTCCTCCCACTCTATCAAAGTGTATCGATTACAGTAAGTAATCCTACATCAATGATCTTTCTTCCGCCCAGAGCTACGTTATCGCGCGTTCAAGGGGAATGAGATGCATGGACAGGCTTGGCATAAAGATTCGAATAACAAGTCACGTACGAGTTACGGTAATCAAAAAATATATAAACTGTTATGCGAATTCGGAGCCGATCCGGTCATATAAGAAATTTACTCAACCCAATAATAAAAGTCATTTGATTATTTAAAATTTCCCAAGCAGTCACATGTATATACCGAAAATGAAAGAGGGGGGCAGGCAACTACTATGATTAATAAACGCATTTATATGTTGTACAAAAAGTCACTAAATTCTAAGAAACTGTGTCTTTATATACACAATTGTTTTTCTGATTTAAATTGGAAAGCAGTCAAAATGACTTCCTTCGGCAATCTAGTGTTAACGACGCCGCGCGACCACCACGCGACGCCGTCCATCTCGACCGCGTCCACCGAGATAGTCGGGCCCCCACCCGATTGCCCGCAGTTCACCCTGGTGGCTGGCTATCCAAGGATCGGAGACTACTCTGCCAAAAATTAATTCTCTCCCCGTCGGGGAATCGAACCCCGGTCTCCCGCGTGACAGGCGGGGATACTACCGCTGTACTAACGAGGATTTGATATTGGTCCATGTTCCCTGAATGGTTGAAAATGTACAGTAGTGAGATCGCACCCAGTAAGGTCTTGTTATTGCCATATTTTTCAACATTCTATCACAGCTATTGGTTACGATCGATATAACTGTAGTGATACGAATAGAAATGATATGTGAAATGATACCGTTTGTCCAGATGTCATCACGTGGAGATGCTGCGAATGGAGAGACCCACACTGTCCATGTCCCATGTGACAATCATTCGAGTGAAAATTTTCTCTATTCGGGATTATATTAACCTTTTGATGCTTTGCTAAAGAATAACAATAAGGATTGATAAGGAAAACCGCTACGAAGAAATAAACATGTAAGTGAAAGATGTACTTCGCTCTACATTTAACCCAGAAATAAACTAAGCCTTGAACTAGGTGCGTAACTCTATGCGAAACGTTATTTGATTTCTGTATCAACATTTTACATCTTCATTGGTATACTTATAGATACCTGTAATCTTGAAACATGAATGTACAGAATTTCCATCGTGGAATGACGCTTTATATGCTTATGTGTGAAAATGTACAACAATTGATAATGAAAAAGTCAAAGAATACCATACACGATGAAAAATGAAGGACTCTCAAGGAAATCAACTTATTTTCCAAAATTAATGCTACATACTACTTAGTAATTAAATTTAATACTCTAACACATAATAGTATTTAACATTTAATGATTTGGAAACTTAGTTACTAATGCGGCATATTATTATTACCTTTTCATGCTTAAATAATATTAATACTTAAACGCAAGTATACGTAGCATTGAAGTCTATGCCGCTTAAATTACAATTATATTACCATAATATGTTAACAGGGACAAGCCACAATCCGCCAGAAAGGATGGATGCGTCTTCTTATTGGTACCGGCGCTTCGGAGCGGCACAATTGGACTGGGCACGTATGTACGGTACGTAGAAACGAAAGGACTGGATGTGCCTTGGCGTACATACCGCTTGATTGGAGTGCATATGTGCTCAACTACTGTCCGTCGAAGCGATACGACTGGTCGTGACTTGGTATATTGCATCCTCTCCACAACGACTCGACTGGGACGGACATGTGCTTAAATTCGCTATGTTGAAGCGCCACGACAGGATGCGCCTTTGTATGCGTAAGGGCGCACCGGAGCTGAACGACTAGAGTGGATTTGCATTCGAGTGCAGTACGTAGTAACGACGATCCGGTGCGACACGTTTGGATTGAACTTGTGCTTAACCCTTTTAGCACCGAGCAAAAGAAGCGTACTTAAGCGAAGAATGCCGAAGCCCGTGGAATGCAAGTACCGCATGCCAATCTTGGTTAGGCCGTTAGAATTGGTTAGCTTGGTTAGAATCCCTACCGATTCTATAGGCTTTGTTCGAGCTGTTCGCACGCATCCCACCCGCGTAGGAGTCATCTATTCGAAGATGACTGCCCTCTAAGCCGTGATATGGGTTTACCACTACCCCAGCGAGTCCAACCAAAGCGACCGGCGAGGGGACGAAATGATTTCCGCTGCCACAGGACCTGAACCGGTTTCCCGCGGTACCGTTGAATGCATGGCCTTACTGATCGTAGCACGCGTAAGAACACCTGACTCTCCCTAATGAGGTACTTGCTCACCTTGACCTGTGTAAGGTCATCTCAGGCACCATGGGGATATCATGACCACACTGCGGGCGGTGGGTGGCGGGGGGGGGAGTGCTACACATGGTGGCAGATTATACGCCAATACATGTCTGCAATGAAATTATTTACCATGTGATACATCTGATAATCATTTTAAAAAATTCGACAGACATGCATATATGACGCATGGAGATAATTCGCAGTGTTATAGTAACGAATGTGTGCGAGGAAGACAGAAAAGACGAGGAAGCTTTGAGGGAAAATCGAAGGCAACTTATTACGTTTTATATAAATCAGCAAATGGTTCCGCTAGTTGGCTATAGTAATTCATAATGCCGATCATCTTCCGTTGCTTTTTGCCGATGTCCTGTATCCATAGCCACCCTTCGGCCGTAAATTAATCATGGACGGGCCGGATCGGATCTCGCGACGATAGTCAGCTTATCTTGTATAACAAATGCTGCAACCGAAGTTGCAGTGTTAGCCGCAATTACAGTAAATCCATCCGTATGCCCTCGTGAAATTGAAACACAGGCTGGAGATAGCACCAAAAGCTTTCGACGCATATTCAAGAGGCATAAGGTTTTCATATTTCAGAATCAATACTATATAGTCGTTGTTACATGATCGACATTTGCATACGCGACAAATAATAAGCACTCATGATAATTACCCGCTCATTATTCAGCAATTTCAATTGGTGTATCAACTCGAATATCCCTAAATAGTTGGGTAGTGCGAAGGGGGTCATTCATTTCCCGGCACGATCACCAGGCCTGACGTCCCTCAAAATTTTCTTACGCGGTTACATGAAATATAAATACTTTGTAGAGCATCCGACTACTTGATTGTAACAAAATGGCACCGAGTATTCTATGGAACGTTAGTGTACCATTAATATGTCGAGGCGGGTACTGTTGCAATGTGAATGGTCGCCAGCTTGAAACACTTCTTTATATAGACATAAAAATAAATCTATCTCGAGAACTAATGAGTTCTTAACCTAAATATGTTAATAGCTTTTTGAAAAGAATTTAATGCAGCGTACAGTTGAAGTAAAGGTAGGTATACAATTCTATTTCAAGCAACAGTATTGTCATCAATATGTCCTTTGCACGGCCACCTACAACAACAGTGGTATCGTCGCAATATACCTCTCTCAAAACAATGCATTCTCATTTGTAACATTTTTCTCTATGTCTAATGATAACGATGAAAATCAAGATGGCAATACGTAGTTTCACACGCAGTATATTACTTCGAAGACTATTAAATATGACGTCAAAATTTTCTACTTTATACCCTTGTTCACTGCTTGTGCCTCGTATTTCTAAGAAACCAGAATATGCAATATTAGATTCAAGTATGCATTGTAATAATTAAATATGGTTAGGTCGTAGAAGGGCAAAAATAAAAATATATTACTATTATGCCAAGGACTAGTACTGCAGACCAAATGATTCGTTTACATAACGTAGCTATAAACAATAGAATGTTTCCTACGATAATTTTTTTATACACATCTGAATATCGTATCCATTAATGTGCGCGATATGTGTGTGTTTAATAAAGGCATGCATACTATCCTCCGATGAATTAAAAATTAAAATTAAAAATTACAATTACAGTTGAAACAAACAATGCGGCGAGCAGATACTGCATCGAGATTGCGTGGGATTTCTAAATTAAATCCCACAACGTCGAATTCGTGAATAATAGAAGGAAGAGATATTCTCCATGCTATAATCCTATCTATCCAAATAATAAATACATCTCATATTTCGTTTACAAATAAAGTTGACGGTACTGTTTAAACCATTGTTAAATTCTCGCTCATTTGTTTTTTTTCTTTTTTGCTATTGGCGTGGATTATCCTAATAGTAATATACTTTGTTCAATGATACTTAGCATTCTCTGTCCTTTCATTTTGCCTCTTTTGCAAAAAGTAATGCGATAGTGACAACATAAAATCAGGACCGCTTCGCTCTCAGCGCTAAAATAGGTATTACATAAAGGCATTTATTTGTGATAATCGCATCCACGAAGTTGCATAAGTGGGACGATGACTAACCACACTGTCAATACAGCGAGGACCACAAGCAGCATTCGTTTCAGTTACGCATCAGGCCATTCTCAGGCCAGACCGCAAATGTAAAAAAGTAACATCAGAATACTCTCATTACTACTTCTTGAAATATCCATTAAATCACAAATTCTGCCACATACCTAGTATCCGAAATGCCTGAATTAACACAAAATGTTCTTCGTGAATCCACTTTTAAGATCTTAGTAACTGTTTCCCGCGTTTAACCGTAACGAAACACTATATTTCTCTGAATTGACTTATTAAGTTTCTCAAATGAGCTATTTGATGTTGACTCGACTGCAATGAAGCGCATCTCCTCGCCCTATGTTAAAGAGATAATAGACTATTGATCGCATTCTGAGCATGAAGTCAGCTGAAATCAGCGGTACAGTATGCCACAGCATCGATTGTACAATCGGCAAGTGAATAATTCTATATGCGAAGGCAAAAAGAAAATAAAGGTTGTTATGAGAGTATCACTTTATTCTGTAAGTACATGATGGCGACATGTGCGTGTGCCGAAAGGATAGAATAGGGAAAGGACCAATGTAATATGGCGAGAACATTGAATGTGCTGCTACGTGATGAGTGAGAGCTGTCTCATTGATAAGGAATGTTTAATCCATTATAACATATGATCGAAAACAAAATATATTATGAAAAACCACAGTGCGTATATTTTTCTTCAAGAATAAATTTTTTTCATTCAAAGATTCATCAACGATAGAGTCAACTTCCAGTAGACAATAAGTACGTTGGTATACTAATAGGTAATACATCTATGCCAAAGTTGAGTTTTCGCATACTAGATTAGTATTGAATGTCCATTTGTAGGTCAGCGATGCCTCAAACGAAAAAACTTCATTCTTTATTTTGACTTTTTTTCGTGCACAATTTGCTCTTCTTGCGGTTTACCATTGAGTCTGGAACACCCTGCATATAATGTTCATCACAGAGTGTTAACGAGAAATCTTCAATGACGTGTCCTCACATGTTGTTCGGTGCTGCCCTTCTACTTATATTAAGCAATTAATGGAATGTCTTAGGAATTGATATGTTGTTTCTAGTAGTACAAGTGTGTATTGAAGGTAGGGAAAGTAGTTCCGAAATTGTTACCCCATTTGTATCATTGAGCACAATAATCCGCAATTAATGACTGATACCCATTTATTTTACATTTATTTACCGTGCAACTATCTAAAAAGCAAATATTTATGTTATAACAATATAATAAAATGATTTCATTTTAGAGTACATATTATTTCTGGATTAAACATGAAAACAGAGTTCGTATATTATGCCCAGTTTCAAACAAAGGCTTGAAAGACTTTCTTTAAAGTGAAGATGCAAATGGATTAAAAAGATTCGGTAAGATGGAGAATATACAGGTATTCCGAATTGAGGATAAAAAAAGGATGCAAGAAATGAAGACAATAATATAAGAGTTTAAATTATATGAATTCAAGCAATGCGTGAGTACAGAGAATGAGGCAAATTCTATTATATCTTCAGTTTGCTTGAACTAACAATCGTGACTTTGGATCCAAAATTGAGATGAAATTAAAGTGTAGAGTGAAGTTCGTCGATTACGGTCCCATGATCGATAATGTATTCGGAGTACTTCAACCGGAAGACCACCCAAACGTGCGAGAAAGTTATCGATTCGATTGACGTATACGTTGCTCCACCGACGATGGAGCAAAAATATAAAAAAAAATAGGACTTATTCGAGCAAAACCTGTGCCTCCCCGATGGTCCTGTATTGACAGCACTAAACTAACAACTATGATTTTCATTACATAAATAATTACTATCAATTTACAGGAGTCATTTTTGTTTTAAGGCACATTTCCGGAAACCATGGGTTTCAGAACGGTGTCCATAACATTTGAATACTTACTCGACCAGTTGCATCAAAACATTAAGTACACATTCAGTTCAGGTGAATCTATACCCTGTGTTGAAGTCAACAGTGTTTACTTTTTCTACTTCTTAAGCCTGTGAAGTTTATAAAAACATGAAAAAATTATATTTACAATTAAAAAATGATATATAAACTGCAAGTCACGGCAATATCTTTAATCCTTTCCTTTCAACTTCCCCAAAAAAGTCAAAAAATAGAACACGCACTTTAAAATAAAAGATTTCTGTTACTGATGAAATGGATACTTATATATATAATTTTTTTTTTTTAATAAGTTTTTTTATATTTGATACATATTGCTTTTTCGCGTTGCCCACCGCTAATACTAGTCCGTTTTTCTGTCTATAAAGAGATTCTCCAAACAGGTATAGTCTTTGACTTTCAGCAGTAGCCTCTCTATATTTTGTAATATCCTAATTAATTGTTCTCACCTGCGGACTTCGTGAATTTAGCTATCGGTAATTCAATTGATGACATTCGGCATCTACAAAAGTCAGTTCTGATCTTCTTTTGCGTGAGTTATATTTGGTATTGCTATACGACGAATAGCTTTGACAAAAATTTCTATTGCGTTAGCGATATCGTCTGCATTATTACGTTTCACATGTAAAGCTGCAGTGTTAGTTAATTACTTGGTTTATCCGTTTTATCGTTTCAGTCGGTTCTTCCGGCGTACAAAATATCATTGCTGAGGAGTGAACTGTAACGTCTTGTTCCCCTTAGAGATATTGAATTTTGCAGCTCCTTGCATACAGAGCATCCTGTTCAGATGTAGTATTGCTGCTATTATGGTGGACACATTTTATTAGTTCGTTTTCAGGTGTTTGGCCTACTTAATATGCACGTATTGAACCACTTTTGACGCATCTAGAACCGCTATTCCAATATGGCCATTTGGCTGGAATTGTTGACATTTTTCAGCTTTTTTTTAACTCAACCTTTATATTCACGTTTAAATAATTTCAAAGTTTGAATAATATCACGTATACATTGTTCCAATATTTTATACTTACTCCTAATTTAGTTATGGCCTCATATCCGCTTTTTGAATCTCAAGATCTGAATTGATTGAATCTCAAACTATTATATAACTGAGAATCAATGCTCGACGAACATATGATTATGTTCGTTTCTTTCTTTCTTGTTGTGGACATTTGTGTCTGTACTTACCACGAAGCGTTTGCTATATAGAGTTTCATGTTCGTATTTTCTTCTGTCCACAAACGTAGAAAATGAACAACAGTTCATAAGGATATTTTTCTTCTAACAACGTAGGAAAAAGTGAGAACAAAATGTAAGTGCAGAAGTTCATTCCGTATTTTGTGTCTGCATTACATATTTTAATGAAATTGTTGGCCAAAACTTTATAATCGAATTTTCAATTTTTGCTATTTTGTAACTGATGTACTATACATACCTTCTGTGCTTTTCAGAGATGCTGTTGTGGATACAGCTATTGGAGGTCCGGAGAAAATATCCCTTCTTGACTTGGCTGACTCGACGAGTTCGCTTTACTTTTTCGTACCTTCCATGTTTGTGATGTTTCGCTTGTGCCGTCCGTTTAACATTCTTGCTACCCGAACACTCCTATACCCATGATCTGAATTTCGCGAGGTTGTACGACTAATGCGATAATGATGAAGGGTTGCTGCCTATTCCGACTTAATTAAGGTCGGCCTGGTTGGGATTACAAATAATTGAGTAAGATATGCGAGTACTCTCGATTTAAGTTTAATTTGGTTTGATCTTCTTCCATTCGTGTTGAATAATCGTGATATTGAGTGTAGACTGCTAGTACGACTGCTGTCTCAGCGATTTTATAAATTTACTTAGCATTAAGCTGCTTGCACTGTGTTCGATTCACAGTGTATCTTCCACGCATATTGACATAACCTGCCGTCAGTTCGCTAATGGAGACTGTTTCAATGCCAGGTGCAGGAAAAGGGTGATATGAAAAAGAATGCAGGATTATTCGAGATGTTCGAGCGATTAATTGACGATCGTCAGTGTATTTCGCTGTTCTGACCGGGATTGTGCGAGCAGTACATATGTGTCTACGTTCGATGTGTAAACGTGTTCACAATGGGCATGTATCTTGCGTAAGCGCTCCAGGCGTCGTGCATCATCATTTTACGTATACAAATCAGTGCTAGTTGGATTATAAATAATAAATGAAATTCGGCCCTTGAATTTCACAGTGGACTCGTCCACACATATTTGCTCGCCCGGTATAAAATAATCCAAGAATTTTTAATTTATATAGTCTAAAAGGCAGCTTACTCGTGCAGGCGTGATCTCGGATTTGTGTTCTTTGTTGGAATGGTCGTTAGTTGAATCATCCAGAATGCTTGGGTGAATCTGTCTCTTCTAAATGTTTCTGGATAGAAAGGGATATAGTTAGCATTATTTCTTGACCAATATTCTTATAAATTGGCAAACGACATTGTACCCATATTGATTATAACAGCAATAAATTCCTAGAATTCTGCGTTCTCCACATCACGCTAACTTCGCCATATCGAATTTGCGGATAGTGTTCTCCATTCCAATTTCTTTTTCGCATATCTATTCGTTTCATAAATTATTTTTTCAACGATTTCATCAGTGAGAAACAGGTTAAGAAAATCGACCGGTTCTGTTAAATTTGAAGATACTGCTTGCATCTTCCGCAGTTTCACTTTCGGTTTCGCTTTCGCTATCTATAATTCTAATTTTTCGTTGTCTCACATCTCTCACTTCGTCACTATCTTTCCCACTTGATTCGTTTGTTTCGAAGCGTAATCCATCGTGAATCGATGTAATTTGCTCGTTTAAAGTCCAAAAATCGAATTCGTCTGAACTTGAGCTGATCTGATCTTTATTCATATTTATAGGGTTAAAAAACATTTAAACTGCTATTCTCACTGTCAAGACTGTTTTAGGCGAATGCTAAGCTGAGACTAACTAAGCTAAGCTAAGAATTGGCTAAGAACGTAGGCTGAGCCTGGTCCACGAAAATAGTTGTGATAAGAATATTTTATCACAGATCGGAAATAAACATATCGAGTTCCAAAACGCTGGATCGCCGATACGGTGCTCTTCGAGAGGACCGTAGCGGTTCCGCTCGAGGGCAAAGGGTTAAAACGTTGGCTAGTCTGTTTTCGTCTTAAGGACAACGGCCTTATTTCTATGGCTAATCTATGCTTAAACCACTTTTCGAGATTAACATCTAGCAGATATTTAAGTCACGTAACCTCTGATAACTGAGTACTTTCATCTATAGTGTTAGTGCACTTCTAGCCAGTTTGCACATAACGAAAACACTACACCGAGTGTACAGCCAATTTTTGATAATAAAATTTTTGTAACTTTCCGTACAACTATGAGAAGCTCACGAGGTCAGACAGATCTAAAGCCAAATGGCATTTGAGGTTTACAATTACAAATGAGGAGAAAGGTGTTTGAGGGAAAATGACAGACGTTAATGGATCTCGCATAGTGGTGTTTATTGGCCGGAAGGTTTCCGAGAGGTCCTCGTTGCCGATAAGGCAACGAACTGTCCTCACGTTTTTCGGGCTCAGCTCCAAAACGGTGCTGGTACATGAGTCAGGGGTCGCGAAATTACGACGTACCCCCCCCCCCCCCCATTGACTCGAAATCCTCACTGCAGATAGGAACAGCTACGAGCGGAAAATTACCAGCGNATTGACTCGAAATCCTCATTGCTGGTAGAAACAGCTACAAGCGGAAAATTATCAGCGCATCGCTAGATGCGTTCCTACACAAACATCACTAGTCTGTACCTCCAAAAAAGTAGAGCCGTTAAAAGTGGCGAATGAATCGATAACATCATTTGATTTGATCGAGTTGTCCACCTGTCATATTTAATTGGTCTGTTTAAGTCTTCGAGGCATAGGATCTCAGGGAATAAAATAGACCCATGTTGCACAGAAATTTTACTGCAATTTAGATTCAACAAAATTGGTAGTTTTTATTAACAAAGGTATCGCATAATATAGAAACATAATATAATAATAATAATTCAATTCAATTTATTGTTATAGGGTGGGACTGAAATAGTCCCACTATGATTATGCGGATGCAGTTATTGCGATATTTCGAGGTGGGTCTGAAAATGTCCCACCATGCATTACCGTGCATTTTCTTTAAGTAACATTCGTACTAGAGATGTCCAAAATGATTCCGAGGACGGCTCTTTTTCTACACATATCAACGATCCTGCTATACTGATTTACTTGGCAAATGTGATCGTCGTCGCGAACGTTATATCCGAATCACCCTCGCGCGGGTTTAATGCGACAGCGACTGATCTTGATGCGTGACGGGCTCGGTTCTTTGTCTTAGGCCACTTGAAATTATGATTTATCATCTTTTGCTCTCTTTAGGAGACAATCCCTGGCAGGAAGCGCGAGTAACAAATGCAACCCTCTTCCATGTTGTGGTCTGTTTCTTCTTCCGCTTCAGCAACGTTGTTTACAATTCACTAGTATTCTGAGGTGCGGGCGAGGAGGCGTCTCAACGCTTACCGAATTCTGTGAGATAATAGTATACTCCGCTGTCCGCGAAGGCTCCTATCTACCATCAGACGACCATTTGTTATCCATTTTTCTTCCCTGTTTTATCTTCGTTTTTGATGTTTTTTTTTAACTTTGACCACGTCTGTACCGTGGAATTAAAACAGAAGGACTGCGAGTAGGACATTAGAGAAATTCGCATCACGGATAGTACAAAATGAAATAGTCTCAAAATGACCGTCCTCTGTAACTACTTTAAGTCTCAGACTCACTTATGACCGGCCAGCCCGATTGCGAAGAGAAATTACCATAAACGCTTTTTAACCTTCAATATAGTTTTAATTTGCTTAGTGTTAAGTGAATCAAGTGCAACGCAATCGTGGATTATTATAACGACCTTAAAAAGTTATGGAACATAAAAACTATGGAACAATGCATCTCAGTGACCGCGTGAATTGAATACACGAATAATTTGAGTATGTGGAAGAATGGACCCTTCACATTTTGAGAAGTGGCTGTAACTTTCTTCACCTTTGCTACCTGGCAATGACTCTCACTGGCGACTTGATTAGCCTGATATTGATTAGTCTGTGGCCAAATGTGATAATTTTCACTTCCAAACATACAAATTAACATAAGCAATTGAAAAAAATGCGTTTCTAAGCACGATCGTCAAATTAAAAATGTGTGGCAACGTGTTAACCCAATAGTTAGCAATGGTCCAGAATGAGTAAATCTTCCTGCAGTCTTATGTGGTATTTCCTATATATAACGCAACATCCTCAACAAATGTTTGGTTCAGACGATACTACTTTGTGTTAAATACCTATAGTACAAACGAATTATAAAATAGACCTAACATTGCGTGTAATTCGTCAACTCGGTTTTTGGCGGCTTTAAAATGGAGATTCGTTTGTCATCTACAAATCTTCTAAAAATATCTGGTTATGTAGGATTTCCATCGATTAAAACTCCCACGGTGGCCGTTCTCGCCACGCTGTGGAAGCTTCGGAAACTCTAAACGAAAACAACAGGTGTTCCCCTGGAATATACTCCTTGAAGAATGCGTCGTCGGAAAGGGACAATCTTCTTTCTCGTTTCACGAACACTACACTATGCGGCCACGCGACCGTCGATCTCCAACCGCGAATCCTCTGTCAGTCGAACCCTTAATCGGATTACTGGCAATCCATCCGAGCTGCAGGCATCGGAGAGTGGGAGACGATCTCACCTGCATCTCGTATCCCAAAAAGTCAGATTTAAATCCCATGAGAAGGAGTGGGCAAACCTGCGACACGTTCGCCGCCATCTTCTACTTCTGCAAGAAGAAACTGCTATCTCGCGGACTCTCTACGTAGCCTCCTGCATTAAGCGTACACTTGTTATGCTTAAACAGAAGGAGGTCATCTCCTCCCATTATCTCCATTATTTATAGAATGATAGTAGAAAGCAAAAGATTCCATCCTAAGTGACACTCTCTTAACTTATATTGGAAGTATGGGTGTATTTAAAATATTATTATAAAATATATTGTTATAACCATTGTAGGATGAACAATGTTCATATTAATTCTAAAATATAAAATAATTAATATAGACTATAGATATAATAATTAATATATACTGAAAAATATAGACGTTTTAGTTTAACCAAAGACATTCGACACTTCTAACTACTTAATTTATTTGATTTGAAAATTTTATGTTACTAGAAAATTTGTATTTGACTAACACTTTAAATAATAGATATAGACATGTAACTATTTCTGCTTCGATAAAAGGGTAATTCGGTTAAAGTAAAGGTTAAATAAATCTGGTGATGCAGAATAAAGAATTTGTAAATATGTAGGAATAGTATATGGTATAGGCTTATTTTTAAACTTTGATGATCAATTGTTATTATTCGCAAGTATAAATAATTATAATTATGGATATCGATAAACTCAGGAAACACTCATTTAACTTTTAAGATAAGAAAATAAACATCCCAAAAGTTTTAGATTTTGTGTAATCCTTCATTTTAGCCAAAAATCGCACATTTTTCGAAAACTAAGAGTTACCAAGTGAATGTTACAAGATTAAGAAAACGTTAAAATTTGTTGCACAGTGTAATCAGTCTTATTTTTTGGTCAGTAAGGTAATTAAAAATAAGCCGCAGAAGTTTGTATAACGTTCGGTTTGTTCCAGCACAGATGAGCCATTATACTACTACGTGCCAAAAAATCACGAATCTTATTTATGGTGACATGCTGAACGACTGTCAGTCAAGAGAAAATTAATACAAAATTAAATTCTCTGATATTTCATTGAAATAAATTTTAAAATTCCATAAAATTAAAAAAAATAGAATGAATTTAGAAGCAATAATTTTAAACTGATTTAATAGACTAGAGATACTTTCTTAAAATTTGAGCTTAGTTGAGCTTGGATAAGTGAGAGTCTCTTATCTATATTTATGAAAGCTGTTGTGTAAATATAATATGTGAGAATTCCATCTATTGTAAATGATGTTTTGATGAATGTCCTAAAATAGTTAGTCATAACAAAAGACTTAGAGAGTTAGCACGGATAGGTGAAGCGAGGAGAGAGAGAAAGAGTAAAAAGGAAGTGTAAAAAAAGAATTGATTTATTATTTTTATATAAGATTATGTGTTTATTGCGCTATTATCTATTGTGTAAATATACATTGTGTTTTTCGTTGAAAGATAAAGATACTATTGTCCTATTCTACCCACAAATTTATCAAAGATGCTATCATAAACAGTATATAAACATTCATTAAAGTTACTAACTCTATGTACCTGGTTCATATTTAACTATTAGGTTGGTGCATATGAAATGGCGAATTTTTTTACATGCGAACGTTTGTCTTCCTGTTTTCGTTATACTTTCGGTTTTGGCATAACCTCGTTTATAGTCGTACTGTCCATTGCCAGAGTCA
>NIJG01000108.1:694331-705763 GCA_002201625.1 Euglossa dilemma
ATATTTATTATATTTAGTAATATCATTTTACTTTCTAACATATACAAATTTATAATCATAATTTATTTTTTTTAATATCATAAAATAATACTCATATAATATTTTTTGATACAATATAACGAAATTACTAAAGTATTTAAAGCCAAACACAATATAAAGAATCAACTTTGGTATGATAAAGTTCGAAGCATGGAACCACGCATAAGCGAACATCACATTGTGAACAATAGTACCTGGACTCGCGTCTTTTTCTGCGTTTACTGCAGACGACACATTTTCGAATTTGATTTTTTTTTATGTTTTATTTCATGATAGTCAACTGTTTGAAGCATGCAGCTTTGCCAGACACTCGTACAAAAGTATCTCATGTAAAGTATGAAATGAAAGTATATATGGTATGAACGTATATGTACGCTCTTCATACCTCAGCGCCCACTTTTCCCAAGCTCTTCGTATCTGAATAGTCATTCTTCGAGGGCGTATATATACGCCCGTCGGAGCGAAAGGGTTAATAAAATAAAACATTTCCTATCGCCCTTATTTAAACCTTGCACTTCGCCTTCTTTCATATTCATGATCTCTTCTTCAATTATGCTTTTGTCACGTATCCTAAAGATTCTTCCTTCTTCAGTTGCATTTAACACTGTCACAGATATACTCGTTCTTCGATCTTCTTCTACACGGTCTCTTTCATCTATCCCCATGCACTTACTCAGAACTAAGATTACACACCCATTTGCTCTGTCATCGTTCTTAATGCTATTTTTTTTAGCTAGGGTTCATCATCTCGCTCGCCATTTCCACATTACTAAGTACGAGTACCTTGATTTTCATCCATGCGTGTGTTTCCATGAGTCGGAAACAGGAAAGTGGTAAACTATATTGTTCCGTCGCGGAACGAACTATCTGGAAAACACCGTTGCTGTTTTCCATCAGCCGAGCTTTTAGTGCCACATACCAATCGGTCGCGGTATTTCCTGGACTTTCCCAGTTTGAAAGGTCCTATTGTTTAATTGATAGAATTAGCACGTAGTTCGAAACCCTACTTTAACGAAAGTAGGCTTTGGCACCGAAAGCTTGGCTGACAATGGGTCAAAGGTAGGACCGCTTACGCTACCCTGGACGACGGTCCCAGGTCCTAGCACGGGGCCATAAATGTCGATTGGCCCCATAAACCGAAACATTTTCGATCACCTCGTACGGGTGACTACTAATTCACCTTGAAGGAGAGGGGTTTTTTCCACCACCGTCTCGCGTGGAAGAACCTTTCCCTTCAGGAATTCCCAAATGCCATTCAAGGAGAAGCCACCCCCTGTTTGGCCCACTCCACGGTTTTCCCAGACGCATCTTGGAAAATCGTGGAGAATATAAAAAGGCTTCCGAAATGCGGAGAAGCCTCACTCACTCACTCACTCACTCATTCAGTCAGTACACAGTCAGTTAACAGTACCTCAGTTAAGAGTCTACGAGGACTCAGTACGTATCAGTCAGTTAAGAGTCTACGAGGTCTCAGTAGCAGTATAGTAGTCACGAGTCGAGTCCGCGTGTTTGAATTAGTTTACTAGTCTTCGATACGTCGAAGACATTTGAAACAGTTGCCCGATATTAATTTGGCGGGCAACGCGTGTCGTAGTCGCGAGACGGATTTACAACCCGTCGGACTAACGTGAGTCGATCGCGACGCGATACATATATACTTTGTTGCTGTGAATGCAAGACATAACTCACGTGTTGCACATATATATTTTACTGTTCTGTCAACATTGAAAAGTCTATAGAATACGATATCTAATAGTAAATTTGTATTGAATAAATAGCTTTTTGTAAAAATACAAGAATAGTGTATAGGATGTACGCTCGGCGGCTTATTTTTAATCTTTGATGGCCAATTGCAATATTCAATAGAATAAATAGATAAAATCGGGAAACTTTCACCTAACTTTCAACATAAGAATAAACCTCCTGACTTTAATTTTCGTGTAATCTCTCATTATAGCAAAAAAATTGTGCGTTTTTAGAAAAGCTAAAAGTGATAGATCAATAACATTTGCGAATTCATATTCAAGAAAGTAAACGCTATAAGTGTTATCCAATGAATGGTGTAGGATATTATTAGGGTTCAAGAGTGAGTACATGGGAAAGCTTAGACCGTTTTTCAAAATGAGGAATAATAAACAGGTTCAGGTCAAGCATTTAGGTGATATTTGTAGTGTATGCAGAAGAACAAATGCCTGTGAGCATCTTATGAACAGACTATTTATGACTGTATCGAGTGCGTGCAACGAGCAAAAGTTTGGGAATGTGTTCGAGTGGTTCAAGAGCCAGGTCGCGTGGGAAATGAGTGATTGAGAAAGAAAGTCTGCGTACAAAAGGAAAGAGAGTATTAAATTTAAATAAGGGTGTAAAGGCGCATGCGAGGGAGTTGGAGTCAATTGAAATGAGGGTACAGAGTCAGTTCAGAATTAGTTAATTAGCGGTACAAGTGAGTCTGCTTTGTCTATAAAATTACATTCGCCTTAAAACGATAGTAAGCAATAGTTCACTTTTCTAAATACACATTATCATATTTATTTAGCCAAAGTTGTGTTAATTTATTGCACGTACCCTTCCTCTAGTTTCTCTAGTATTCCTGACTCTACAAATATTATAGATTATTCGTGTTGAACAGACTTATCGTTAAGGATAAGTATCCTTGCAGTTTCTAATATTATTAATAATATATAGTTTCTAATATAGTTTTATATATAAAGTTTTTGATATAGTAAAAATATATAATATTATTAATAAAATTACTTTCTAAAGAAGATATGATTATGTTAATCAAATGTTCAACATTATGTTCACGGATTGGAATAAATTGTAAAATCCACTTTTTTGGAACAGCGTGATATCGTTTGGTAAACGTGAGTTGTTCAACATGAGTTATATCTGGTATCGAATCTACAAAAATAGAACTTTGCGCTTTGAATTTCAGAAGTAATAAATGATATAAATAGTAGCCGACAAGCAAGAAAGTACCTTTTTCAGATAAATAAGAATAGGTCAAATAGACTAACAAGTTCTAATAAGTCCTATTATTCAGTGAGTCTGTAATTTGTTTAGCATTTCTTGAGAGAAGTACTCTAAATACTAAAAATGTAATAACTGCTATTATTCTTGTCAGCATGCCTATCTGATATTGCCATTCGTTATTAAATTGAATCATTAATTGCATATCTACTGAATCCGATAGCTCTTGTTCGACTGCCATGAGTCACCTTGTATTTTCTGTGTCCACGCCCACATACATGTTCAAATGCAATTTTCGATATATATTTGCAATCGTTAAAGTCAACGGTGTCTTGATAGAAGAATATAATTTACATGCAAAACAATAAACTTTTCTCATTACAGAAGAATAAATGAGCTAGTCGCTGTTTACGATTTCACTATTTGGTAATTTAAGCAATTTTCACATTTTTCGAAAACTGAGGATGATAAAGTAATTTCAACTACAGAGTCGTGTTCAGAAAAGTAAACTTCGCAATAATCGCCTAATGTATATCACAGATTAGAGAAAAAGAGTTAAAACTTGTTGGACAGTAATCATGAATACATAATAAAATCTATTTTCTGTCCTATTCGAAATGTAACAATTTGTAAATATCCAGTACATATTGTAATAAACATATTCTCCCGTTGCAAATAAATTTTCGTTTAATTCTTGTTCACAGGTTATAATGAAATGAAAAAACGTAAACGCTAGAAGAATATGGTATTTATTGTACAAGGATAGAATCGGGACTGTTTGGAACCATGCAAATGAAAAAACGTCTCCGATATGCGAAAAAATAAAAAACACGTGGTAACATAACGCGGCGACATCGTTAGTCTGTACAGTTTTATTTTTAGTGATACTATAACACTCCCGCTAAAACTCTACATTATTATTTCACAGAATTCACTCGATAATGTCTCCCTTTCTTATGAGGCCTAATTTCTTACTTAAATAAATATATCTTGGTTTCGCTAATGCTTTTGCGAATATGTCGGTTATTTATTACTCGCTTTTAATATATTTCACATCAATTTTATCTTTTTAATATAAAACACGTATAAAGTAATACTTAATATCGATATGCTTGCTTCTTTGGTGGAATTCAAGATTTTTTATCAATTTTAGCGCATTTATATTATCTACATATAACGAAGTTAATAATATTATATTCATTTTACAGTCATTAAACAATTTTTTTAACCATATGATTTCTTTTGTCGCTGATGATGCGCTCACATATTCGGCTTCAGTTGTTGATAACGATACGCATTGTTGCCGTTTACTTTACCACACAATTGATGTATTCGAAAATTTACAAACCAAGTCGTAGGCTTCGAAATCCCCTTCTCTTCTATAAAATAAACCTATATCAGCAGTACATTTTAAAAATTTTATTATTCTGTTTACGAGTAGCCAATGTGCTGTAGTAGGTTTATCTAAAATTCTCGATGCTATATTTACTGTAAGACTTGCGTATATCTGGTCTACTTATTGTTTCTAAAAAAATTAAATTACCCACGGTTTTGCGATATGGTGCACCATGACAAACATCTTTAGCAAAATCGCTTATATCTCAACTGACTTCTATTAGAGTTGATTCACATCTGTAAAATTAAACTTTTGAACAATATTTTCAATATATCTACTTTGGCTAATAAAGATCGAACCCTCTTTAAGTTTGGTACTTTTTATCCCAAGGAAATACGTTAAACCTTTTGTGCTTGTTATCTTAAAAACCTTACTTAATTCAAATAGAAATTTATCTATTAAATCAACATAAATAGCTAGAAACATCTTTTCGTCGTTTTTATCATAGACATAAAAACAAGAGTTGGTTAAATTCTTATTAAATCCAAATTTTTTAATAAAGACGTTAAAATGTTTAGTTCAACATCTCGGAGTTTGTTTCAACATATACAAAAAATTTTTAAAAATAGTTTAAAAATATTCTTTGTTCCATCGTGGAACCCTTCGGGTTGTTTTCTATATATTTCGTCTGAATTTCTATACAAGGATGCTGTATTTATATCAAATTCACCAAAACAGTGCAGCGAAATTCAACAAAAATTTTACAGTATCATAACGAACTACTGGATTAAAAGTATTTTTATAATCGAATCCTTGTATTTGCGCGTATCCTTTTATTATTAATCACGCTTTAAATTGTTGTGCATTGTCAGGATTCGTTTTTTCTTGCTTTTTCCTTTTTCGTGTAAATTCACTATTAATAACTTTACGATTTACAGATCTCTTAACTAAAACTGACGTTTGATTTTCACGTAAAGCATTTATTTCTTCTACCATAGCATTAATTCAAAAATCTTTATCGTTACAAGTAACTACTTCGTTATAACTGGAGGGTAACTTTTCTGCGCTGTAAGTAACCGGACAACCATAAAATTTTGTATGTTTAATTGTTTCGTGCAATTATTATCACGAAGCTATTTGCCGTTCCCGGTTGAAATGGCAGAGGAAGCTATACTTGATCTTTGCTATCATCGTTTACTATTGGACTTTTAGGACTATTAGAATTTTCGTCACTAGCTAAATTCTCTCCAACTTTATCACCCTTTTGATATGTATCGGCGTTAATATTACTCGTTATTACTTTCTCCGGTTTAAATAATATATCGCGACTGAAAACTACGTCTTGTAAACTTGGTACACATACAGGTTACCCTATGCAATTTCCTATATATCTACTAAATACCCTTTTACAGCTTTCCTGTCGAGGTTTCTTCTCTCTTCGTGCGGCACATGTACAAAACATTCTGTCCAGAATATTTTCAAATTTTTTATATTAGCCTATTTATCATATCATAACTTATAAGGAGTCTGACCTACCTGTTTTGATGGTCCCGATCTGTTAAGGATAAATAGTATAAGTTATAAGTGTCCTTAATATAAGTTAAGGACATGAGGCTGCATTTATCGCTATAGCCCATAAATACAAGGGTAATTCTGGCTTTGAATATAATATTGATCGCGCAGCCTTAACCATAATTCGATTTTCCTGTTCTATTAGGTTGGTGTATATGAAATGTCGGATTTTTTTACATGCGAACGTTTGTCTTCCTGTTTTCGTTATACTTTTGGTTTTGACATAACCTCGTTTATAGTCGTACTGTCCATTGCCAGAGTCACATTTCAACAAAGGAGATTTTCTCGAAAGTGTTCCCTTTTGTTATTTGATTTGAATTTTCTACCGATATGAATCTAAACGATATTCGTATAATTTTTTTGTACGAGTATAAACTTGGTAATAATGCTGCAAAAGCTGCACGCAACATAAACCAAGCGTTTGGGGAGAATACAGTTAATGATCGAAAAGTGCAGCGTTGGTTTGAAAAATTTAGGTCCGGTGATTTTTCGCTACAAAATGATCCGCGTGGGAGACCCAAAACGTCTGTGAAAAATGATGATCCGAAGGCATTGGTGGAAGCGGATCCAACTGTATCCACGAGGGAACAGGTTACCAGGATGAAAATTGACCATACAACGATATTGCGACATCTTTCTGAAATTGGCAAGGTGAAGAAAATGGATAAGTGGGTACCGCACGAACTAACTGAGCGAAATAAGCTGGATCGGTTGAACGTATGCTCATCGTTACTATCCCGATTTCATCGAGAGCCATTGAAATATGAAGTTTTGCAGCACCCAGCCTATTCACCGGATCTCTCGCCAACCGACTTTCATTTTTTTAAACATTTAGAACTGTTTTTACGAGCTAAACAGTATGAAAATGAAGACAGTTTGAAAAATTCGATATCAGAGTTTATTGATTCTAAAGATCAGAATTTTTTTAAGACAGGCATCTATGCTTTAAAGTCTCGTTGGAAAAAGCGCAATGAAGCGAATTGAGCATATTATGATTGAATAAACAGCTTTCAAAAAAAGATATGCAGTATTATATATTCACTTAAAAATCCGACCAACCTAATACAACACCATTCTGTTGAGGTATATACGGAACATTAAAGGTGTGTCTTATACCTTTGTTGCTCAAATAGCGCTCGACATCTTTATTCTTAAATTCTTTTCCGCCGTCGCTATGAAATTCTTTTATATTTTCCCGAAACAGATTCTCAATTTCACTGCAAAATATCTGCAATTTATCATCAATTACTACCGATTTTTGTCGCGTAAAGTCAATTTCTCTAACCGCGGAATAATCATCTTTATGGATTAGAAAATATTATTTCTCGTCCATTGATTCATGGTGGCATGCGTCGGCATGTACAATTCTACCACATTTCATAACACGATCGCTGCTGTTATGAAAACTAAGCCTGTGATGTTATCTATAAGCACAACTTTTGCAGAAAAGATTATGCTATATAGTATTGTTACGGATTCTCACGCTAGAGCTCATCTTCCAACGGTTCAACTGCTGGATTGTCGAATAATCACGACGATGTATTTCTTGAGAACTTAGCCGCTTGCTGCCAATCGCAACATTTCTGAACCTTGGCGGAAAACATACCTATTTATAGTACCGACCGCGATTGTCTTTTACCCGAACATTCCAGTAGGTTTATTATTTAAGTTGGAAGTCACCACGTGAACATCCTAAAAGCTGCTGGTTACTCTTTCTCGAAGCTACCGTTTCTGCCTGTCTTCAGGCTGAGCGCAGGGTGAATAAGAGCAACTCCTAACAGAATCCTCACATTTTTCAGAAAATATTTCACTTGTTTGTAGTTTTGATCACATAATCTCTCATGTCATAGCATAAACTTTCAATTCGAGATTTTAGACATACTTGTTCTTTATTAACAATCCCACCTAAATTGTATTTTATTCGTGATACAACGCGTAACTTTACTTTTAATAAATCATCCTAAATCGAGCCAGTCGCTATAACTGTTCTGACGCGTGAAAATACACATTCTTCCCATAGTCGGTAATCGCGTGATCAATCCCTTTCCTAATATCCGTACAAGCGGCTCTCGACTTACGCGCATTCTATTAGGTTGATGCATATGAAATGTCAGATTTTTAAGTGAATATATAAAACAGCATATCTTTTTTCAAAAGCTGTTTATTAAATCAAAATATGCTGCATTTGCTTCAATACACTTTTCCCAACGAGACTTTAAAGCATAGATGCCTATCTCAGAAAAATTCTGATCTTTAGAATCAATGAACTCTGATATCGAATTCTTCAAACTGTCTTCATTTTCATACTGTTTAGCTCATAAAAATAGTTCTAAATGTTTAAAAAAATGAAAGTCGATTGGCGAGAGATCCGGTGAATAGGCTGGGTGCTGCAAAACTTCATATTTCAATGGCTCTCGATGAAATCGGGATAGTAACGATGAGCATACGTTCAACCGATCCAGCTTATTTCGCTCAGTTAGTTCGTGCGGTACCCACTTATCCATTTTCTTCACCTTGCCAATTTCAGAAAGATGTCGCAATATTGTTGTATGGTCAATTTTCATCCTGGTAGCCTGTTCCCTCGTAGATACAGTTGGATCCGCTTCCACCAATGCCTTCAGATCATCATTTTTCACAGACGTTTTGGGTCTCCCACGCGGATCATTTTGTAGTGAAAAATCACCGGATCTAAATTTATCAAACCAACGCTGCACTTTTCGATCATAAACTGTATTCTCCCCAAACGCTTGGTTTATGTTGCGTGCAGCTTTTGCAGCATTATTACCAAGTTTATACTCATACAAAAAAATTATACGAATATCGTTTAGATTCATATCGGTACAAAATTCAAATCAAATACCAAAAGGGAATACTTTTGAGAAAATCTCCCTTGTTGTAATGTAACTCTGGTAATGGACAGTACGACGATAAACGAGGTTATGCCAAAACCAAAAGTATAACGAAATCTGGAAGACAAACGTTCGCATGTAAAAAAATCTGACATTTCATATGCACCAACCTAATACTTTCGCGCAATTCGCTATTTTGCACATTTTGAAAAATTCAACTTTTCAAGTTTTGTGATAGGAGAGTCGAGCAGGCTACAATACCTGCATCTTGACAAATTTTTGACTATCATTGAAGAATGCGATCCCAATGGAAAACGTGTTATAGAAATTTTTATGAAAAAAACAGAGAAAAGGGTGGTATTATACTAACGCTTAACAAATCCATAAAAAAACGCCCGAAAGCATTTAAACACGCCTCTTTAATTTCATTATGTATTGATAAATAAATCAGCACTTTGTGCACAATTTTCAGCGGATATTCTTTTACATCCCTCTACTTTCGAACATTCGACATTCGCGCACATTTTTGGGAACCAATTGTGAGCGAAATTCGAGGGCCCACTGTAGTTATCGAAAACAGAGTTTGACTTACAATTAGTTTCAAGTGTGTGCGGATAGATGAAAGAGACCGTGTACAAGGAAATCGGATGAAGGAGTTTATCTATGACAGTGCCGAATGTTTAGAATGCGTAAGAAAAGCATAATTGAAGAAGAGAGCATGAGTATGAAAGAGACGAAGTGCAAGGTTTAACCAGTTAGCTATGACGCTCTCTTTTGGAAGCGCGTACGTATTAATTATGTCGAGCGATGACGAGTATACTCGTCAACACAAAGCAAGTGTCGCTGTTAAAATATTGGATCAAAAAGATGGGTTTATTTTATAAAATTGCCAATAAAATAACTGTTCTTTACGCAGAACGGCATCGGACAATTTTTCGAATGTCAGCACATGGTTCTAACATCTAAAAATTCGCATTTATTCCACTCGATAGCTAGTTAACTTCGGGCCAGCAGACATCAATGGGCTCAGCGCCTAGTCAGCGTCACGAATTTGTCCAATGGCCGACCATCCCTGAAGGAACCCTAACATAAATCTGCTTTCTGACTTTTACTTTCGCTCCTTTTATGATAACATCTAAAAAACGTTATCATCGTACATAAATAAATTCGTTATGCGAAATGATACGCTGTTTCAGCCGGTGCATATGGAGACGTATGAGTTCATCTCAAATTTTTCATATTTTTTATGTTTGTTTTATTCCGGCCTAGTCTCAAAATATTCTAAACATTTTGCAATTTGAGTTTCGTTTTTCACAAAAATTACAGTTTAAATAGCCAATGGTCACTACTTTTTACGCATGACCAGTATACTCGTCATGACACAAAATCCTGCAACCTCTACATGACGAGTATACTCGTTAATCACAGTTAACTGGTTAATAGGAGAATAAGACAATCGCTATCGCTCCACTTGGCATTTTTCGATAGGAAATAAGACAAGCAAAAAGACGCTCCTTGGCACTTTTAGACGAGGAAGCAGCAAAAATGTGTGGCACTGAAACGGTTAATCACCACTACTGTTAATTCTATCTGTCTCTTTTCTCCACGGGTGCGACTTCGTGTTCGTCCCCGTACACATAATATAACAAGAGATGTATTGGACGATACGTTTGGTGTCTAGTATGAATTACAGGTGTGAGCAAAACACAGCTTGCGCGTTCCATATGAATATTTTACCGTCCTGTCAGCATTCAGGATCATTCCGACATTTTCTTTAGAGGATACCGTATAGAAAATTCATGCTGGATAAATAGCATATTTTGAAATTGCAAGAAAAGTGTGTGAAAAGTGTACTTGGCGGCTTATTTTTAAACTTTGATGGTCAATTGTAATTATTCACAGGTGTAAATAATTATAATTACGGATATCGATAAACTCGGGAAACTCTCATCTTTCTTTCCAGATAATAATGAGTATCCTAACATTTCTAGTTTTCGCATAATTCTTCAATTTAGCCAAAATCACTCGTTTTTAGAAAAAGACTCAGGTTATTCGAAAACTGAGGATTACAGAAAAATTTCGTTTGCGGATTCGTATTCAGTGAGGTGAGTTTATAAGAGTTACTTAATGGATATTACAAAACTTAAAAAAAGTTAAAATTTGTTGCACAGTGTTATTAATGCAATTTCGTAAGAAAGCAATCATTTTAGCTTCAAATTTTTTGTTCATCTTTTAAATAACGATATCACAGTGTTTCTCTAGCGAAGTTTCAACTTCAAATCCTCAAAATTATAATTTCCACGTATGAGACATATAGTGCGTTCCTAGAAATCCTTGGAAAAGAAGGAATACTAAAAATTTCATGTTTTCGTTGCGACGTAAAACATTAATTATTCGTTCTTTCGTCGGTTATCGAAGGAATGTCGATTGATGAAATAATAGAAAATAACGAATAGGACAACATCGGCAAATTGCCTTTTTAGAAAGTATAATAATACCATATTAAATTGAAAATTAGTTTTATTCTCAAAGGGACTAAATTTAATTGTATTATAAAAATAATCAAGAATGAATAGTCATTTCGTTTTTTCCTAACAGAGGACTTAATTGTATTTTTTCACAGCCAACTTCACACTTAAGCAGCATAAAAAAAAACCAAATGACTT
>NIJG01000108.1:705890-723333 GCA_002201625.1 Euglossa dilemma
CATTAAAGTTTATTAGTGATTAAGAATAGTAATAAAAAAATCGAATAATAATTTATAATATAAATATAATAAGTATTTATATAAGAATATAAATAGCAAAAGAAATCAAGTTAAAATATAGTAAAATTATTAAGATATATAAAAGAGCACACGATCATCCACATCTTCGGCGAACATTATTCTGAGTGCAAAGGGTTAATAAATATATTCTCTGTTTGTTCTTGACACTGAATTCATAAAACGGCGTGTTCCTCTATTTAATCTAACAATTGGTAGCAGAGCGTGGTTACCTACTTTTCATAACCACTAAAAAAATTTTTTCGAAACGCCTGTCACATTTGGAATATTCTAGAAGAATAAAATGGATAGAGGAGGGTTACCAACGGTTCCATTATTAAAGGATAACAATTATCTGATATGAGCAATTAAAATGGAAGCAATCTTAAGTCTAAGAAGATTAGATCGGGTAATACAAGAAGTGGAACCATGAAATTCAGCATCGGAAAAAATGAGGATGGAATGGGAAATGGCAAAGAAAGACGCAATGGCGTACATGCGTCTCAATTGTCTGATGAGCAGGTACTTAAATTCGCGACGGAAAATAATCTAAGAAAATCGTGGTCAACGCTAAAGAGGGCATACGCAGGGACCGCGGAGGACTAAAAGATCGATGCAACAAATGACTTAAGATCTCTACACATGGAAGAAAAAGAATTGATAAATAATTATATTCCACGTGCTTATGGTCTGAGAATCAAGTGTATATCTCTTAGAATGAATATCTTATCACGAGAACTGGCATATTATACGGATCGTGGCCTCAGTAATTCGTACAAAGATGTTCGGGAAATCCTGAAAACTCAGAGGCATCAATCTCTGAAAGAAATACAGGAAATTTTGAAAGAATGCGAACAAGAAATCGAAAGGAGAGAAGGATTTCAGAAAGATCCCGAAGATGTTGCCTATGCTGAAGAATGCGATAAATTAGGACACATCGAGAAAGAGATACTGGCATAGAAGGACGATGAAAGAAATGCAACATGACGACCAAAAGGGAGATAAACAAATTTGTGACAACATCCCGAAGATGAAGAATTTTAGGAAGAAAAAACCGGCGAGTAATATTATAGAAACAGTTAACGATAATAATAAGGTTTATGGATTTAATATAGTTAAAGATTACAAATTACAAGGTCAATGATTTGATATAGTTTGATAATGTTAATTTACAGAAAGGCGACTTATAGCAGGATGGTGAAAATTCCAAACTATGTTACGAAGGAGTGGGTATGGTTAAAAATTAACGTTAGAAACAATGCGAACTAGAATATCCGGATAGCAATGGAGGACGTCCTCTACGTCCCTAAGCTAAGAGAAAATTTGTTGTTGACCATTTTGTTCATGTTGAAAGGTTATACGATGATACAAGAAGGGAACACGATTGCGATATACGATCAGAATGGTAACTAAATACTAACTGGTTCATTCATAGCTGAACCTTGCGTAAATAACAATACCAAATGTTCGTCATTAATGTGGAAAAATTAGCGTACACATACGTAATTTGGCATAAACGTTTAAAACGTATTAACATATAAATGATGAGTATTTAAAGAAAATGTGCAATAGTAACATGATTCAAGGCATGTGAATCGCTTTGACGAAGATTATAATTGAACCAGTTGTAAATTAGGAAAAGTATTTAGAAAATCTCATAACAGTATAACAATAGATCAAAGCGAATCACCATTGGAGTTAATCCACACGGATCTTTGCGGCCCAATGCCCATTTCTTCGTTAAATGGGTCTCGGTAAATGTTAGTGCTTGTGGATGACTATTCAGGCATGTATTTCATATTTTTAAGCAATGGCAAGGTAGAAAGAGCGAACTGAACGATACTATCGGGTTGGCAACTAAATGATTACGGATTTTGTCGATAGATGGATTTTACACTTTCTTTTGTTTCGTTTACGTAGACAAAGCATCTAATCTATATTTTTTCTTATTGTTTGGACTTTTACCTTTAATTAAGTAAAAAAATTACATCGATTAGTACTTTAGTTCTGTTTTTATCCCAATTTAAATATGAAAGAACCGGACGTGCACATCAGACATATTTTATTGTATTACTTCCGAAAAGGCAAGAACGCATCGCAAGCACAAAAGAAGTTATGGGCCGTATATGAAAATGAAACCTTGAAAGAAAGGCAGTGCCAAAATTGGTTTGCCAGATTTCATTCTGGTGATTTTTCACTGAAAAATGCTCAACGATCTGGCCGTCTAGTTGAAGTCGATGAGATTCATATCAAGGCCATTATCGATTCAGATCGTCATAGCACAACACGTGATATTGCGGAGAAGTTCAATGTATCGCATACATGTATTGAAAAAAAATTAAAAATGCTTGGAAAGAAATTCGATTTATGAATCCCACACCAGCTTAAAGAAATTCATTTGACGTAACGCATTAGCATCTGCGATTCGCTTCTGAAACTCAACGAAATTGATCCATTTTTGAAAAATCTAATTACTAGCGACGAAAAGTGGATAGTTTATAACAACGTTAATCGGAGGAGATCGTGAGTGATGCAAGATGAACAAGCCCAAACGACATCAAAAGCAGAGATTCGCGAAAGAAGATTATGCTGTCAGACTGATGGGATTATAAAGGAACTTTGCACTTTCAACTTATGCCACAGAACCAAACGATCAATTCAAACGTGTACGTTCAACAACTCGCCAAACTGAGCGATGCAATTCAAGAAAAGCAGCCTGTATTGTCAAATCGTAATGGTATTGTTTTCCACCATGATAATGCAAAGCCCAACACGTTTTTGGTCATTCGTCAAAAATTACTGGAATTGGGTTGGGACGTTTTGTCACATCCAGCATATAGTCCTGATCTTGCGCCTTCAGATTACCATTTGTTTCGTTCCATGCAGAACTCCTGAAATTGTAAAATTTTTAATAACGCTGATAATGTCAGATCACATATAATTCAGTTTTTTAATAACTAAGATCAGAAATTTTACGAACGTGGAATTTTGACACAGTCAGAACGATGGCGAAAGATCATCGACAAGAACGAACAGTATCTAACTGAATAAAGTTATATTTTTAAATAAAAATTTTGAATTTTCCTTCTTATTTCAAATCCGCAATCACTTAGTTGCCAACCCAATAGAACGAGCGAAAACTCGTAAACTATCAACAATTTTTTGGGCAGAAGCAGGGGAATGTACCGGCCATGTTAGTAATCTTGCTCCACACAGAAATAATAAGACACATTTCAGTTATTTTTCGGTAGAAAGCCAAACGTCAGTTACCTAAGAGTTTTTGGTGCAGTAGCATATTATCATATTCCTAGAAAAAATTGCAATAAGTTTAATTTACCTGGTAAAATCGATATAATGATAGAGTATTCGCGACAGAGGCAGAGCTATAGAATCTATGATCCAGAAAAGGGGGAAGTAATAGAAGAGCGAGCAGTTAGATTTGATGAGAGAAGATTAGCAAACTTCTTTGAATTATCAATGACAATACAGAAATGTTTCGTTACGATACGGGTACGAATATGATAATTTATTTTCGGATTTTGAGCAAGAATCAGATGATTTCACTTACTATTAGACAATATTCTGCAACAAAACTTAGGTGTAAAGCAAGTACAGCAAAAATTTTGATATATGTCTAAAGTAACCAAGTGTCATCATGTCGCGTCGCTCATCTGTGGTCGAGGTTTCGTCGTAGGGGGCAAGGATTCTATGGAGTGGTGGGAGCAGTAAAATAAACGTAATCAACGAACGCGTAAATATCAGAGATGATTTATGATAGCTTTGCAATTGCAACATTGCAACGGAGACAGATATGGAAAACGTAGAAACGCCGCGACGAGTAGGAAGACCTCGAGGGGTAACTAGAGAAGTTATAGAACTAAGAAATGATTTACGTAGAATACAGGATTTAGACAATGGTAGTCGCAACAAAGTTCGAAGATCTGAAAGAATCGGGCAAAAAAGGCAGGTTATTTTCGTAGGAGAATACAAAGTGCTGATAAATTATGACGAAGCGAGACGTAGTAAAGATTGGTCGAAATGGGAGCAGGCGATGAGAGAAGAATTAGATTCGTTCAATAAATACTCGGCGTGGGAGATGGTGATAAAAGCAAGCGAAAGAGGTGTTATCAAGAGTAAATGAATATTAACGATGAAAAATTATAAGGTAAACAATAGTCTTAAATACAAGGCACTAGTTGCAACTGGTTACAGCAAAATTAAGCAAATGGATTATGAAGAATCATGTGCATTGAAGCATGGCGATTACTGGCTATGTCCGTAAAGTTACAATGGGATTTTAGGTCTTTTTTTAAATGTAAAAACCGCGTTTTTACATGGAGATTTAAAAGAAACTGTCTACCTTGCCTTGGTTCCAGAGTTTGAAAAAGAGTATGGTGAAGAGAATGTGCTTAGATTGAAAAGAAGCATATATAGGCTTCCTTAATCAGGTAGGAATTGGTACACAAAACTGAAAAACATGTTGATAACAATAGGTTTTTCGTCATTGGCATCACACAATTGTATTTTATTTTGAAAAGAGAAGGAAACTTTATTGCAATAGCGGCTTATGTTGACGATCTTACGGTAGTGTACAGTAATGTAAAGGTGTGTGAAATATTTTTGACACAACTCGGAAAAACTTTAGAATTAGTCGAAACAAACACCGACACTTTTCTTAATATAAAAATAGAGCGATTTGAATTAGGGATTGGTTTGTTACAGAGGAAGTATATTGAAAAGTTTATTGTGTAAATATTCTATGAATTATTGTAATGCTGTAAGTACGCTGATAACACCAGTAGAGGATAAAACATTCGAGAAAATCAATGAAATAATTCAAAAAGAGAAGTACCAAGAACTGATAGGTGAACTAGTGGGCTGTTCGAAAAGTCATTTCGTTTTTTTTTCGTGAAAATGAAACACGGTTCTTTAAAAGTGTATAAACATTTTATTAAATTATATATTCTTTATTTCGTTCCAATACCTTTTGTCATCTTTCGGATAGGAAATTGATTTTACGCTCATAAAACTTTTGAGCTTTGCTGGCAAAAAACTGGTCGATGAGATATTTGACGTCTTGATTTGAATTGAAAGTCTTCCCGTCCAAAAATTTTTGCAGAAATCGGAACAAGTAACAGTTCGAAGGTGCCAAATTTGGAAAATATGGTGGGTAGGGCAGTACATCCCATTCAAGCTGTAAAAATATTTGGCGAGTTACCAAGTTTGTATGAAGTCTCGCATTATCGTGGTGGAACACTATACCGATTCTATTCATCAATGGCGTTTTCTGTTTGAGTGAATCATTCAATATGTCCAGTTGATCATAGAACACTTCAGAATTAATCGTGGTATTGTCCGGTAGAAGCTCAAAAAAACGATCCCCTTGAAGTCCCAGCAAACAGATAGCATAATCTTCTTTTGGTGAACATCGGCCTTCGAAGTGGTTTGAGGTGATTCATCTTTCTTACTCCATGTCCTCTTGCGCTTTACATTTTTGTAAACAACCCATTTCTCGTCGCCAGTAATGATTCGCTTCAAAAATGAATCACTTTCTTGACTTTTGAGAAGTAAATCATAGTCGTTAATGCGACGAAGCAAATTTCGTTCTGTAAGAACACGTGGAACTCATATGTCAAGTTTTGAAACTAAGCCAAAATGTTTCACGTGATCATGAACGATCGAATTCGACAAATTTTTCTTAGCAATCTCACGAATTGTTATTCGGCGTTTTGCATCTATCAATGCCTTTATTTTGTCTTCATCGGTTTTAACGGGCCTTCCAGAACCTGGTGCATCTTCAACATCGAAATTGCCGGAACAAAACTTTGCAAACCAATTTTGGTATTGTCGTTCGGTCAATACATCTTCTCCATACACATCACATAATTTTCGCCTTGCTTGAACTGTATTTTTAGCTTTTCGATAGTAAAGAAGGTAAAATATATCGAAAATGCTGCTTTCGATTTTCCATCTTTGATAGGGCACCAAACAAAAACTATTGCAAAGAATCAAACAAAATTTTTAACAAACAAGCCTTACTATATCAGCTGTCAAAATATATTAGATTGGGAAAAAGAAATCCATTATTTTTACGTGAACATCAAGACTTTATTTAACATGTTTCGGATCGTCCGATTTGGGTCAAATATGCACCGTTTTGATCTATAATTTGTTGCCATTTTAAAGGTAGCTTCATAATGCTTCTCTCATAGAAGTCTTGATCCTTATTGGCGAAAACCCCTAGTAATCGATTTTCACAATCTTCTCTTGATGCTAATTTCTTATCACTCAGGAAGTTTTGCAATGCGAGAAAAAGATGGTAATTGCCTGGTGCTTGGTCCGGACTATATGGACACAACATCTTTTCTGTTGGCCAATTTTGGCCGTTTCTGATCAATCCCTAGCTTCAAACGGTCCAGTTGTTGACAGTAGAGATCCGAATTTAGCATTTGTCCATATGGAAGCAATTCATAATATGTGATTCCTTTTCAATCCCACCAAATGCACAGCAGAACCTTCCTGGCCGTGAGTCCTGGTTTGGCCACCGTTTGAGCTGCTTCACCGCGCTTTGACCACGATCGTTTTCGCATAATATTGTCGTATATGATCTATTTCTCATCCCCAGTCACCATCCGTTTAAGAAATGGGTTGATTTCATTACGTTTGGCCAAGGCTTCGCAGATGAAAATTCGATCCATCATGTTTTTTGGTGTTAATTGGTGTGGCACCCAAACATCAAGCTTTTTTTTAAACCCAGCTTTGTGCAAATGGTTTAAAACTGTTTTATGGTCGATCTTTAGCTCCTGGGCGATGCTACGACTGCTAAAATGCCGTTCAACTTTGATTATTTCTGTGATTTTATCGACATTTTCGATGATCGCCTATGCGAGGTGCATCTTTAACATAAAAAATACCTGAACGAAATCGACGAAGCCAATGATGCACGTAATTAGCTGCTACAGTGTCGGGACCATAAACACCATTCACAATTTCAGCAGCCTGGATTACATTTTGCCTTTATTAAAGAAAAACTGTAAAATGTACCGAATTTTCTCTTTGTTGACTTCCATTTTTAACACTCTGTAACTCGCAACTGAATGGACCAAAGAAAAAAGCAAAAGAATTTTTTTAGCGTGAAATATCACTTTGACAACGAGTATAAATCGATTTTATTTGATCGATACTTTACGAAATATCGATTACTACAGCTCTTTACCAAAAAAATAATGGATTTCTTTTTCCCCAACCTAATATAATGATTATTTTTAATGTGAAGTTGGCTGTGAAAAAATACAATTAGGTCCTCTGTTGCGAAAAAATGAAATTATTTTTCGAACAACCCAATAGTATACATCGCGAATATAACTAGGCCGGACATTTCATTTGTGACATGTCAACAGTATAACTACTGTCTTGAAAAACGTCATTTATTATTTGCGAAAGGGGTATTAAGGTACCTGGAAGAATCGAAGGAGAAAATACTCTTTTGCAGTTGTGATCGAGGTAAAATAACAGCATACGCGGACACGAGCTAGGGATTCTTTAATAGCATGGCGTAATAACAAATAGAAAATTGTAGGTCTTTCAACATGCGTAGTAGATCTATTTGCATGCTCCGATGTCATTAAAGACCGAATTGCAACCTTGTGTCGGAAATGAATATAAACGTATCCTTGGGTGATCCTAAAATTTTGTACTGCGACAATAAGGCAACCATTGATTGGTTATGAAATACTCGATCATCAAACAAAACGAGACATGTCAATTTAAGAGTTTACTTCATATGCGACAAAATCGAAAAAGGAAAACTTGATGGTCGCAACATCGAAACACGTTATATGATAGCTGATTTTCTCACAAAAGCCGTGACTCGGGAAAAATTAATGTGGTCACTAAATAAGATTGGATTATTAAATATAACTGATATATAATAATATGATAATAATTGTTAGGAGTTTCGTTTGCGTTATTCGTAAGGGGGAATGTGGGCTATAACGCGTGGCAATGAAAAAACCAAAAGTATCGTTGAGTAGACGTGTAAGGGAATCACTCTTCGTAACACGGCGCGTAATTGTCTAATCTTATATTTTGTACCGTTTTAACACTTTATCGACCGCTCGTTTTTGAGGCTGCCATTCGCTAAGTATTGGCTTAGTGGTGTGCGGATTTACTCTCATTTTGTTTCAAAGGAATATAATTTTATTGATATTTATACTTTATTTTGCATTTATTTTATATAATAAAGGACCTTGTGAATTAACACTCATAAAATAAATTCAAGGTAATAGTAATTCAATATTTTAATAATTCTCTAGAGTGTGGTATCTCTCGAAACAGTTATCCTTATGTAACGGAATATTACAAAATTTACATATGTAACATGTTCGACTTCTTATCTTTTTCGATGCACATACTCTACATTGTTTTTGGGGTTTTTTGCTTTTACCACTTGCCGCTATTCTTATAAGTTTATGCATCTTTATGCATGATAATCTTTCTCGATGATCTGATCTTTGTGCTTCTCTTGTATTTGATTTGCTGGTTGAAGCTGCTGTGTCATCACTTTGAGAATCTGTTGATGATAAATCGGATACCACGAAATTGCCGCTTTGAATATCTTATACGTTATTTTCTTTCCGTTCAATGATGTGTACGTTTTAAATGAATTAAAAACCGCACAATTGATTAAAAACATTACAACTCGTTTGGTCCACTTTTTAGTTTTTCTAAAAATAGAGTAGTACGACAGATATTGATCTGCGCGACCTACCCCCTTCATATACTTGTAATGAATTATCGACTCAGGCTTTCGAATTGGTATATGTGATCTTCGACTTACACTTCCGGATTGCATTATTCGCGCCGAATGTATCGTCGATATCATGTTTACATTTCGTTTACCGTTATTCCATATTTGTAACAGAATATCGTGTTTTCTACGAAATGTAGCTTGACCATTTGAAAGGGTTATTTTTTGAAGACATTGAGGAAGACCTCTATTTTTCCGAATAGTCCCACATACCCGTACTTTATTTTGCAGGAGAACTTCAGCCATATGGACACTGTTATAATAATTGTCCTGATAAATGTGATGCCAAATATTTTTATAAGGTTCAATAACTTCCAGAATAGTTTTCAATTTCAATTTCAATTTCATTCCTTGACAAGCATACACTTCAATATTACAAATGTATCCCGTGCGAGCTTCACAGACTGCTCTCACAAGTATGCCGTACTTTACAATTTTCGCAGGATTGTTGGTTCTGAATGATAGTCTTCCCCGCCACGGAATAACACATTCATCTAATGATAATTGTTGACAAGGTTTATATACATCAATAAATCTCTTCTTTAAGCAATTTATAATTGGCTGAATTTTTACAAGTCGGTTTGAATTTGTGGGTATATCTTCATTACTACAAAAGTGCCAGCTCTGCAGTATCTGTATAAATCTGCCTCTGGTCATAACTTTCGCAAAAAATGGAGTTTTGATGCTTGGTTCAGTTGACCAGTAATCGTGAAGTCTCTCTTTTCTCACTTGTCCCATTAGAACAATTAGCCCTAAAAATTTTTTCCTTTCTGGCAACGTAATATCCTCCCATTTCTTCATCTTTGAGATATTTTTATATTTATGAATTACTTGATAGTGATATCTATTCGAATCTTTGACCAAATATTCCAAAAAGTCATCTCCAACAAATAAATTTACAATGTCCATTACACTTTCTTCAGATTTTAGTAGAATCTTTATACTTGGGCTACCTTCGAAAGGTTCCAAAATAATTGATTTGTCATTTCTTGACCATGTATCGATGTTTACTTCAGCGGTGTCATCATTATCACTTTCTGAATCGGTATATTGCAGTGGCAATACTTTCCGCGGCTTTCGAGTGTTTGTAGAATAACTGCTATCACCATCACTGTCACTTTCTGAAGGATAGCTATAATCTGACATACTATCTAAGCAAAACTCTTCATCTGCACGGTCTTTATCCATTACAGTAACGGCAAAAAAATATTATAATTGATAAAGATATGGAGAGATTGGTATACAGCTACTGCGAAAACAGTAAATCCACTGTGCGGCAATAAATGACGTTGACGTTGCGTAATTGTTGTCAAAAAGAAGAACAACAACCCACTGTACGAACGCGGTCGATAACTAAAAGCCGATTAATAGGCTAGCGGTCGATAAGCGTTGGCAATCGGAAAGCCTATTAATAGGCTAGCGGTCGATAAAGTGTTAATATCAATAAATATATTCTCTGTTTGTTCTTATTGCTGAATTTATACGTGTTTGTCTATTTAATCCGACAGTGATGTTATTAATCTCTTCAAAATATATCCTTATAAAGATTGTAACGGTTCAACAAGTGTTGATGTAGGTGTGTATGTGTACATATTTGGTTTGCTTCGTGAAATGTTTTCAGTTCCTTTACAGACATTGTAAAGAGCAGACATGCGAGAGTAGTGTGCCGAGGTAAGGCGAATCGTTTCGAGTTAACATATATAATTTGGTTTCGTTGTTTTCTATTTTCGGTTTATGTTTAAAATACATCTGTGAGTGGAGAAAATTTATTAAATATATCGAGTAAACTTAAAATTGATACATTTCACGAGTTATTGCAAATAGGACAGTAAAGCATTATTAACACTAGAATTAGCAATCTGTAATACGTTCTTAAATACGATATAAAATATTGATGATGATTAAAAAAGTACAGTGAAAATACAAGAGCGTATGTAATTAGGATCGCATTTGAATAAAAGTCGATATTAATTTTGTCAGTAGCAACTACATACTTTGAACAATCGCAGAAATAAAAAATCTAAAACAAATCATTTTGACCTCTTTGGTAGACCTAGTGTTAACTGTATTGTAATTCGATATTAGGTTTTACGAAACAAAAATAATTGTTTTCATGTTCAGGAATCACTTTTACTTTATTTTTGGAATTTATACGTTACTGAACCTGTTACTGTTCTAAACACACTCCTCGTGATCTATATATAATCATGGCTCTACAAATACGTATATATACACAAACGAAGTAAGTACATCTATGGCTGCTATTCATTCATTTATATACGTATCTCACCGACACTATATACGTATTATGTTTATATATATATCTGAATAATTTATAGTTATTATTAACAAACTAGAAACGATTAATACTTTATTGCAGATAATAATATTATATTTCACCAAAGTAGTTTATTCCTTTAATATATCTATTTATCTAATATAATAAATATATTATAAGAAATGTACGTTATAAATTACGNGAGTATAAAAATTATCAAATTTATTACAAAAAAAAAAAAACTGCTGACACGTGCGTTTGCGTGTATTACTAAAAATCTTTCCTTAAAATGTGATATTACAGCTTATATTAATAAAAAAGTAAATCATGTTTGCAATAATAAGTGCAATTGTTTGTTTTATATTTAAATATTAACAGAATCAAATCTGTTGTTATCATCAGTGCCTTTCAAACTTATATACTTCTAACCTTTCACTTTTTAAATTTATTTACAGCCGATTCTTACCGTTTGTCTTATTTTCTTCGACAATCAACTTCGAACAAGGGGTCAGAACGTATACTTGTGTTTATTTGTCCAATTACGTATAAAAACGTAAGTACAAATTCTATAAGAAACTAGCTATAAATAGCTTACTATTTGTCGTTTTTTAGGTTTATTATTTGTAGGTTTAGTACGGTTTGAAGAAATACTCGATATTGCTTTATTCTGTTGTTCGTTTCTCTTTTGTACATTTGGTTCTGGTTGTGGCGCGAGATAGCGAATAATGAAAAGTTTTAAGAATAAGAAAAGTTATTTTTTGAAATTAGAATCCTTGGTAACTATCAGACATGAATCGTCGGCGTCGAGCGTAACAAATGATCAATTGAGAGCGTATGATACTCTATTAATTAGTCCTCTTCGTAATTGTAAATTTTTATCTGTTATATGATTTGTTGTTTTTTCCTTTACGGATAAATTAGATAATTAGTCTTTTTATTGACAGAAAGAGTCAAAAGATCTTTTGCCTAGAGGAAGTGTTAATTTGAATCCCTGACTTAAATGGATAAAATTGACAACTCGACAAAAGTAGATAAAAGAAATTTTTTCTGCGTGCAAATTATTATAGAATATACCGAAGCATTTTTTGTGAGGAATATTATTGTAAGAATGAGTTGCACAAACGAAAGAGAGGGGTGAAGAGGATTATGATACTAATGTGTCCCATCCGAAACAAATTACTTTAATAAGGTAACGTTTCCTCCGTGTGCTTATTTGAACTTATATTTTCTTGTTCAAAAATATCTTTGTTCATTTATATTGCCTTTTGACACTTGTACATAATTATTTAGTTCAATTTTTCTTGATCTCTTTCCGTATCTATTATAGATAAACATAAGGGAATGATTTTTAAATTCCTAACGATTAGATATTTTGTTTTAGTGCTTTAATTATATTCTCTCGTGCAATTTTGAAAGATGGATTTGGTTTACGTTATAAAAATTTAACATAATTTATGTAATACATGTAACTGAATCTATGTTCTTCGGTAATTGTCGATGACTTTAAAATCAAAGAGTAACCATATGATATAAAGTTAATATAGCAAAAGCTAAATATTCGTCCCAGTCTGTTTAATGAGATTCTACGTAGTGTTTACGATAATTTTTTAACGTTAAGCGAGATCGTTTCAGCGCTCCGTTAGTTCGAGTAATGTAATCGCGGATATAATCGATAGGTGTTGTTTACTAGTTTGGATATGAAGTCAGCGTCTTGGTCTGATAATATGGTTCTAGAAATATTGAAACAAATTATAAACAAATTTTCGTTAAAGTCTTCGTGATCGTTGAATTTCGCTGGTTAATTCTAATTGTAAAAAGCGATCGTTATAGTGCGTTGCAGAAGAATTTAATATGGAAAAGATTGTAACGAAATAATAAAAGAGAAATTTTGGCTTCTTGAGATCGAAGGAAATCATCACCTGAAAGTGCATCGAATACTATATTAATAGAAGTGTTTAGAATTTCGAAATGAACTATAGTCGTTTTTGACGAAACTTGAAGTTCAATTTCGAAAGCATTGCTATTAATTTTCAGAAATTTTATACTACCAGTCTTGATGAAAAACACCAAGGCGCTGATATCAACTAGGGATTTCAAAATTTCATCAAATCAGAATTCCTTGATTAAAGAGATATATTACTTTAAATTATTCGAATTCAATAAGGATTCGGTAATTATTGCATTGTAAAATTGTCGAATTGTTTGTTCTATGGATTTCGGGAAGTTTGGAGGTTGAAGATACAATTGAACATCCCGCTGTTGAAAATTTTCAGCTAGAGTATTCTTAGTGTTCCTTTGCATGTTTTGGAATTACGTATTTCGATTAGAATTGAAAAAACTTGGCCTTTGGTTTGTTATCCTTAGATTAGTCTTATTATCCATATTGGCATTTCCTACATTCTTCTAAGCCATGACTGAACTTTTTCAATAACAACACTATTTAATTTGTCGTGAGCGTATTTTAAATTTGTATATGTAACATGGATTTAATTAAAGTTAACGGGTCTGAAATCAGTGTGTCTACAAACAGGAGAATTGAATCTGTTTCTATAAAAATTGTTTGGTAGTTCCAACGCAAAGTTTACACTTGAGTATGTTACCTTTATAAGGCAGGCGTAAATCTTTTTCCACGGGAATAACATAAGTAAAAATATCGTTAATATCTTAGCTATGAGAAATTCCAGATTAAGTATTATGGGTGAATCTGTTTAGCATAATACCGTTGCCGTCCTCCTGTGATTTTAGATTATGTTCTGTATTATGAATCGCGCCTGATCCTTTAGAAGTCGTCCAATCTTTGATGAAACTGTGATATACTTTTGCGCGAGTTTTGTCATATGGAACTCGGTTTTTGTAATAACCGATCAAGTAATTTCTGTTATTGATACAACACAATCGATAATTCGGAAATTTCTTCGTAAGTACAGTAAAACCTGTTTTTATGCGGTGGATAGAAATAAAATAGAGTGGAAATTTTATAAATATTTACATATAATAAACAACTTTGTACGATATACTACCTAAAATTGTTTATGCGGCGGACAAGGACCGCATAAAAAAGTCGCACTTAGAAAATATATCAATTATTTACGAAATTAATGACAGAATACTCTTAATTAAATTAAATAATTAAATTAGATCTGAAAAAATTGTAAAAACATTTAATTCTTCATTGTACATCTACATGGAGAAGTTTTCGAATTGTACATTAAATAATTCGCTGTCGTAATCCAAAGCGCATATCTTCTTGCGATGAATTTGTCCAAAATCACTTTCGTCGCTTGAAGATAGGATTTCAATTGATTTGTTTCTTAGTAGCATAAAGTCCGTGATCAGTTTTTGTGACAATCAGTTTTTGGTCAATTGCTTGTAAACGTCACGATAGCGAGACATGCACGATCTCAGCTCTTTTTGGAATTTCAAGCGTCTTTCCGCATTAGTACCTACTTTAAGAAAATGTGATTCCAATTTTTTAGAAATCTGGATCCCTGCATATATTTTATCTGCTATAATAGATTCCGGTTCTTCTTGTCCGTTTTCATTGACAGTTTGGCCCTCAATCATTTCCACCCTTCTCCAATGCCTTCTCCGCTGATATTATGTGCGAGCGCAGCAATTGCAGATAATAAAGTAGTCGCGTTTTCGTACATACGTATAGCAATATGTACGACTCTGCCTTGTCAGGAGATTGTTTAAACCAAATGAACAGAGCGTGGCGAAGTCCAGATACATCGTCGTCAAGGAGATCACGTAATTAGAATTCGTCCATAACATGTATGTATATGTACATACAATGATAGGAAACATTAAACCGGTGCCAACGCCGCTGAGATTCATATACCGCATAAAAATAAATCGCACGAAAAAAATCGCACAAAACAAATCGCATTAAAAAGGACCGCACAAAAACAGGTTTTATTGTAGTTAAGTTGCAATGTACGTCTATTTGCTCGAGGCCCTTTACCGTAATTCTACTTTTGAAACGGTTTTTATTAATTCTTAAATTTAGCTAATGGTTTANACATACAATGATAGGAAACATTAAACTGGTGCCAACGCCGCTGAGATTCATATACCGCGTAAAAATAAATCGCACGAAAAAAATCGCACAAAAAATTAATCGCACAAAAACCAGATTGAATGAGAGGATTGAGCTACGGTAAGACGCTAGCAAAAAAGTAAACTCTGCACGCACACATTCACACTTCCTGCCGATTACGTTGAAAACGTAAATATAATATAACAGATAGCGAAGATATCGCGGTTATAATTACTTGCTCCAACAGTTTTGCAAATTTAAAAACAATGTAAACTTGCTTTACAAAGTTTCGTAATTTATATCTATTACCGTTAGAAGAATCGGCCTCAATTAAAAAGTTTAATGAAAGTTGCGCGTTTGATGCTGAGTGCTCCTTACTTTGTGCAATTATCACGATTAGAATTAAAGGAAACATGTAATTGGAGTTTCTAAGAGGGTAAATGAAAAAAATATTATAAAATCTAATTAACAACCGAATTTCATGTTTACGGTGAGCTCGTAGAATATTCGAGATAACAGTAAAAGAATCTGAATCTGATTTTTCGCAAATCCTGTATATACTTGTCTGAATATCAACTTATACTCAAGAGTAAGACAGATGGCAGAGCCAAGCAAGAGTGTACCGTGATGCAAAACAATCGCTATACGAGACTAGATGAATCATCGGGCAGGTGATCGATCAATAAAATCAGATTGACACTTGAGGGCAAATTTCGGAAAACTTTAATATACACAGGACTATCATTGTAATAAATAATAACGAAGGGATACTCGTGGGTGTAAAAAAAAGTCGGTTGCGTCATGTAAAAGAGTTTATCGATGCAAGGGTGTCTGATCAGGAGACACGTCGTTTCTTCGAAAAAGATCTATACTGCTGGGTCGTCTTCGCTCTCCATCAATTTTCGACTCCGAAAAACGTTTGATAAGCTCCTGTTTCAAAAGATGGTATTGTCCCGTCGCGGATGGGTTTAACACAATGCTCTCGACCTGTTAGATGTACACATTGCCAAGGTAGGACAGCGAATTTCATATCACCTCACATGATTCTCGCGAACACGAAACTTCTCTCTTACGCTATTCTCGTCGGATATTAACGTATAGTAGTTACTTCTTCCAACGTACGTTGGTTCCGATAAAAACGTATAGTATATCGGCAATATCTTCAACTTTTGTTGAACTCTGTCCTCCATTTGTCATCTCGCACTTCATAGCTTGTAAGGGGATGGACAAACTTACTCGCTGATACTCGCCACATTTAATCCAATTCGCGCTCCGCTACTTATTTTTCTCGTCGCAGCAACTCTATTATCACCGCCGCCGGATCTGGGATCTGATTGGGAGTGAAAACTTATAGTTTCGTGGTATCATTTATTTTAGTATCAATTATTTTATATATCGTTTATAAAAATAGATTCGTTATTAACACGCACAAAATTCATCAATTTACACAATCGCAACAATTATTTCATTTATATAGAAAGGAACAAAATTTGTTGTACTATATATTTAGAATACATAATAAAATTTCTATATTATAACAATAATTTACATTACCTATATTATTATTATATATTATTTATGTCTTTCTTATTCACCTATTATACCCGGTATTTACTATCCATTTATTGTATTTATCTACTATTTATTTATCGTATTGAAAGTAAAATTACATTTACTACAGTTAGTATGATAAATGTTTTCAAATGCGAGTATTTTAGGCCGTATCAAGTTTAATCAAAAAATACATTGTAAATGGATATTATCGACGTTTTTTAACTACCCTAACATAGTTTATTAAAAAAAAATCGTTAGAGCACTACTTCATTGATTAATGTACATAATTAAATCTTAACATAGTTCATAGTTAAACATACTGCCGCATGAAGAACATAAATAATTAATAATACCAATATCTTGTGTTAAATTTAACAATATATAAACATAATTAACGTTCAAAATAAAAAATGCTAATCCTATTTTATTTCTTGTTATTATTTATAAAGAAAATTGGATTAATATGAGATATATATTAAGTGATATTTATTATTTCCAAATTGAAATTAATTGATATTTACAATTGACTAATTAAGAAAGTGGTGTATATTAAAGCCTGGAAATTCTGTATTATTTTAGTTGAATTTGCCTAAAAGAAATTTATATAATCAAATTAGATATTGATAAATTAGTACAAACATTCCCAGACTTCACATAATTAAGCTATATTTTTTAATTGTCAGATCTGCTAACATTCAATTTTCTC
>NIJG01000108.1:724653-742875 GCA_002201625.1 Euglossa dilemma
TTTTTCCAAATATGGCTGTAGTTATCTCTTTTAGAATATGTACACATGTTATTTGTTTTCAATAATTGTGATATATTCAGGTCTCTCACGCTACCTACCGAAAATCGGCACGAACTTTCCGGACAAACCAATAGTTATTTCTTCCAACGCACGTTGGTTCCGAGAAAAACGCACAGCATATCGGCAATATCTTCAACTTTTGTTGTATTCTGTCCTCCATTTGTCATCTCGCGTTTCATAGCTTGTAAGGGGGTGGACAAGCTCACTCGCTGATACTCGCCACATCTGATCCAATTCGCGTTCTGCTACTTATTTTCCTCATCGCAGCAACTCTATTATCGCCGTCGCCGGATCTGGAATCTGACTGGAAGTGAAAACTTATAGTTTCATGGTATCATTTATTTTAGTATCAATTATTTTATATATCGTTTATATAAATAGATTCGTCATTAACACAAGCAAAATTCATCAATTTACACAATCGCAACAATTATTTCATTTATGTAGCAATGTACAAAATTTGTTGTACTATATATTTAGAATACATAATAAAATTTCTATATTATGACAATAATTTACATTACTTATTTTAGGCCGTATCAAGTTTAATCAAAAAATACATTGTAAATGGATATTATCGACGTTTTTTAACTACCCTAACATAGTTTATTAAAAAAAAATCGTTAGAGCACTACTTCATTGATTAATGTACATAATTAAATCTTAACATAGTTCATAGTTAAACATACTGCCGCATGAAGAACATAAATAATTAATAATACCAATATCTTGTGTTAAATTTAACAATATATAAACATAATTAACGTTCAAAATAAAAAATGCTAATCCTATTTTATTTCTTGTTATTATTTATAAAGAAAATTGGATTAATATGAGATATATATTAAGTGATATTTATTATTTCCAAATTGAAATTAATTGATATTTACAATTGACTAATTAAGAAAGTGGTGTATATTAAAGCCTGGAAATTCTGTATTATTTTAGTTGAATTTGCCTAAAAGAAATTTATATAATCAAATTAGATATTGATAAATTAGTACAAACATTCCCAGACTTCACATAATTAAGCTATATTTTTTAATTGTCAGATCTGCTAACATTCAATTTTCTCGAAACCAAAGAAAATGCGCCTGTACCACTTTCTAAATAAACGGTCCACATTAAGGTAGAAAATTGTTTGACATTTTTTCATACGAATTGCTAAAATACATGAAAATATGAAATCTTTTTCTATAGTGGTCGTTGAAGGATCAAATAATCCGCTGTTCGAAAAATAGCTATTGTACGGATTTTTGTCTTTTCCAACTTAGTCTTGCCTGATCGTTCGAGTATGCACTGTGTCCGCGTATTTATCTTTCGTTTTTAACTTTTTCACGACAACTGTATTCATTTCACAATTCACCAAGTAGAAATAAAAATCGGTGTAAAATTTCGGCTTCTACAAGAACATGACTATACGTAATAACCTACTGTAGATTCGAACTTTTATTTTTTCTAGTCTTATAAAAAATTAAGTTAAAAGAAAAGAGAAGATTATTTAACAAATTTTAGTTATTCAACCGTATTTATACATATGCACATATACATGTTATATTTGTGTATATATTATTAACACTATCTGCTTGTTCGATGAGAAGGGATCTTTATCAAAGTTTTCGTTGTTGTTTCCAGATTTAAAAGGCTGCATTGTAGCAGTGGCGAGAGAATATAAGTGATTTCGCTCATTCGGACTTGAAGTGTTTGGAAAATGTGGCGAAAGAGTAAGTTTTAGAATTTATGTCTTGCGTATTTCTTGTTTAATATCTTTATATATATATGATACTAATCTTTTTTTTATCGTTCACTTTAATTGTAGCGAATGATTGTGGCCATCATATCCACGTTTAGGATCTATTACGAATGGCATGGATTAGTATTCATAGACTTGTCGACTGAAGTAATTTCTAAAAAAGGTAAGATTTATAATTCTCAGTCCCGTGTTAAGTAATTTTTATTATTTATTTTGTTATCTTACTGTGTAACACAATTGATGTTTCTGCGAGCATCCGATTAATCTATTTGAACTGTATATTAAAACTGTATACCAAAAATATTTTGATTTGCATATAATTCGAATCTACTTTTAAAGGATACTAACGCAGTTAGTTTTATTATTACTATTATTTTTAAAAAGTAATGTATTGGGTTGTCCGGAAAGTTCGTGCCGATTTCTTAGGAAAATTAAAACACAGCTCATTTAAATATTGGTATACATTTATTAAGTTATATAGGTACCATTCTGTTCCACAACCTTTCTCCATCTTTCATGCAGCTTGAGAATTCCGTCCTTCCAGAACCTCTCAGGTTTTTCGGCAAAAAAATTGTCCAAATGGGTTTTTATCTCGACCAAAGAGTTGAAATTTTTTCCATTAAGGGAATTTTGTAATGATCGGAAAAGGTGGAAATCCGAAGGCGCAAGGTCTGGCGAATACGGTGGATGGGGTAAAACATCCCAACCAAACTCCAACAATTTTTCCCGAGTTCTCAAAGACACACGAGGTCATGCATTGTCCTGATGAAACACGACGCCCTTCCGATTCGCAATTTCTGGACGTTTTTGTTCAATTGATGTCTTCAATTTATCTAATTGAGAGCAATACTTTGCCGAATCTATTGTTTCATTATTTGGTAAAAGATCATAATATAGGATTCCTTTCCAGTCCCACCAGATACAGAGCATTACCTTCTTCGAATGAAGACCGGCTTTTGGGGTGACTATAGGTGGTTCATCTCGCTTTCCCCAGGACCTTTTACGCAGAACATTTTTACAAATTATCCATTTTTCATCTTTTTTAGAATACGTACACATGTCGTTTGTTTTCAATAATTGTGATATATTCAGTCAGGCTTCTTACGCTACCTACCGAAAATCGGCACGAACTTTCCGGACAACCCAATACATTGAAGTATTTTTTGCTGCTGATCGTCGATGATTCATCCTGTCCTCTATAATCGAATACTTTCCGTTTTTTATGATTCCGATTTGTATGATGATTTGAATCTGTTGTTATGTTCATTTCCTCTGCAACTTAATTTCCTGCGATCATAGCTGTACTAAATCCTTCATTTCTGTATTCCGCAAAGAATACATTAAGACCTTTCAGATGCTTCGTGGCCAAATCGATTTGTATTTTTTGATTTTGCAATCCTTTGATGACGATGTCAATTTTTGACAAAATTTCGTACCAATGATAAGACTGGCAATAAATTCAAATTCATTTATCCTGCGCACTATAGACAAAATCTCAATTTTCAATTTATAGTCAGATACGTTGTTGTCATTTTCGATCAAGGCGTTTCGAAGTAGGCTTACTTGAAATCGAATAGCCTTTATTCAGACGTAATATATGTAGGATCGTTTTTTAGTGGATGGAATTAATTAAAGTAATACTGCAACTTCTTTTGGGAATATGATAAATTTATTAAAATAATCAATTGGATTAGACAACTAACTAGATGCTTCAACTTATTCTTATGGCGCTGGCTTACTTCACTAAAAATTACTTTAAAATTAAAAAACTTCTACTGCCTACACCGTTATATATCCTTTTCATTCTGTCTTCTTTCACACACAGACGCTCTTTCTCACTCACGCATTTCCTATGTAGCATGGGCCTCGGGTAGGCCAGCTGCTTGGAAATCCCTAAACCTTCACGTGTTTCTAGCATCCGTCCCTCTTGTAAAGATCTCAAACATTCGGGCTTCTTGTACGCGGTCACTTTCATGTGCTCTGTCTTCCATCCACTCCTGACATTCATTCAGGGCCGTGTTCATCTCATTCCTACATACATGACTACAGATTTTGTTTCATTGAATTTTTTATCCTTTGAAAGTGAATTATGGCTAAGAGAAAATATTGCTTGTATTTTTTTAAAGAATTACTTAAAGAAATAAAGATTTAAGTTTTAAGTTTTAAGTTTGTCTTTAAGCAGTTCTAGTGAAGTAGGTCAACGCCGTAAGAATAAGCATCTAGTCAGTTATCCTATACAATTGATTATTTTAATAAATCGCAGTATTATTCTAATCAATTCCCTACACCAAAAAACGATCCTACATGTATGACTTTTGCAAAAAAACTATTGATGTAGTTTAATTTCTCTAAAAACTACATTTCTCTGAAAACGGCTGGATGTTTTTTTATCTAAAGTAGTTTCCAGGATATGAGGACTTTATGGCGTTACACTAAAATTTGATAATTTTTGTCACTCCTTTAAACTGAATTATCGCTACTAAAAAAATCGGTATATTTTAATTGGGTAATTTTCGTAAACCGCGGGACTTGTCAAAACGCGTGGCCCGTTCTCGGCGAACTCACTGAACCTGCCTTGTGCCAACCCTAATTATACAATATGGTATACTTGCAAAGGACGTTATCCATTACCTTACTTGTATGTTTTACGAAATTATTAAAATAAAATAAATTCACAACTTGATTTGTCTGCCTTTATAATAAAGTATATTACAGCAATGTCGATGACGAAACACGACGTTGTAATTGAATCTGAAACTGCAATTCAATGAATAATCTTCAACGCTTACCGACGCGTCGTGACATATCCAACAGGTCGCTAGCGAATTTGCAACAAAAACGTCTCGACGTACTGTTTTCTAATGAAACGATAAACAGCAGGTTCTTGAATGAAAATTCCGATGCTCTTATCATTCGGGTACTTAGGATTTGATCGTTGGAGGACCGTAAAGAGGCTCTCCAGGTCTACCTTCGTTCCGCGACGGAAACAAAGTGTGTTAAAGTAATCATTACCGATTGGATCGCTCAATAACCATTACCGATTGGATCGCTCAATAATCATAACGATTGATACATGATTCATACTTATCGTTCTCCTATGAGCTCGTCTTCGCCATTGGAAGGTATGACAGCTGCCTCATGTTCCGACGGTAGCTGCTGTCACGTAAAAATATAAGAGAAATATATATAGAAAAAACGCTTGTGTTGTTAACCCGTAGACCGACAGACCTTTTTTCTTTATTCAAAATAATGACGAATTACAATAGTTCCGCGTTAGGCAAGACGTTCCAAATAGACTGCCTTTTTGGATTCGGTACCGGGTTTATATATAGTGCTATTTGGTTTAGAAGGGAGTTCGTTATCGCTGAATTTGGGATATGATTTAGGATATCAGGGGTTAACTGTTTATCAGGAAGTTTATGGAGTTTTGGTATGACACTATCTTGTTTAGGAGGAAGTATTGAATTTAACTGTTTACCAGAAAGTTGATTAGACGGTGTTTTGATAGGACACAAGACTGGCTGTTGGTTTTCGGGTGATATAGAGTAGACTGAAGGTGACTGGGATTTGGTGACGTAGTGTCCGGGGTTTCGGGTGTCACACGGTCGCCGATAGGCGAGCCTCTAGATCGCAAACAATATTTGTGATCCTTAACTTGGGGGCCATATCCTCAGTCATGACATTCGTCGTTGAACCTGTGTCGATTAGTGCGCTGCACTCGATGATTTTTCGATCGCGATCGAAAATGTGGCCAGAATCGTAATGGCCAGAAGTTCATTTGCGTGATCAGTAGCCGGTGCAGAGGTCTGTTGTGCCGTTCGTTTATACTTAATAGTAGTGTTTTGTCAGGTTCTAGGGTTCAACACCTTGTTATTTTGATGCAGCTTCGTGTTCTGTCCCCTTTTGCAGACTATGCATCAACCAGTCTGACAATTGTCAGAAGTGTGATCTGGACGTAGATAATTCAGGCATACTCTTGTCCTATTCGCAGCTTCAATTCGCTGAGACACTGCTATGTCGCACAACCTCGGGCAATTATTCATTTCGCGCGCCTTGGAGTCACAGATGCAGCAATGCTGATCGTCGTTGATGACGATCCTCTTTCTTGGTGGTGAAGACGGTGAAGAAAAATGTTCATTCTATTATTAGATTAACAGTATATCAAATAATCGAGAAAGTAAGAAAGTTAGTAATACATGTAAAGATCGTAAAAAGTATTCCTATTTCAAAACGAGTTTGATTACAATTGAAATGAGCACAAATGAGAGATAAATGTTTATGGATGCAGAAACTTATTTTTATTTTTATAACATTGAATTACCAGGTAATTGTTACCTATAATTACCCATAATTACCATGTAATGTCCAGACCTTTCATAGTTCCATAAGATTGATTCTACGTGGTAACATTTAACCCTGTTCCTTACTTGCTAGTATGTACCATTTAAAAATTAAATGACATTATTTATGTCTTCTTTTTTGTCTTTTTCTCTTTCTCTCTTTCTTTCTTTACGTTCCTTCTTCTTTTTACAATTTAATTTAGTGACAAATCAACAATTTTTGCAAGTACCTCAAAAACTACAGGCCGTATGACAATTATTTTTCGAGTAAAAGTACTTCAGACTTTCATCGTCTTTGACATATTTCAAAATCATTGAGCTAATATAGGTATTCTGCAGTTTAAAGCACATTATTTCAAAGTTTTCCTGATCTTGTATATTTCTTAATTCATAGTTTAATTCTTAGAAAATAAGCATAACAAAGATTATACGACTACTAAGAAAAACAAATGTTATACATATGTGTATAGGTATAGTAAAGCAGTATTTCGAAGTAATACTTATATGTTCTACATCATTTATTTACTTCTCGCCAAATATTGTGTATAGAGAACATACATACTCAATAATTTCCAAACGATTTTAAAACGAACAAATTATTAATTTGTTAAAAATACGATAAACATGTTTACACAAGTAGATAGATAGTATGTATGTATATCGTATGCATACTAAAAAAATAGGAATAAAATAATATATTTACCTTCACCTCACATTCGTTAAATCGTTGTATCCTCGCTTTGGCAAATGACGTTTTCAAACCTTTTGATGTATTACATGTTTGCCACCCCCGATCTTTCACCTTCGTCGGCTAGGGGAAGATTACTACTGAGATTCCTAGTCAGTGCCAAATACTTCTTCATGTGGATTCTTCCTCCGGTTTCTGTAATTTGAACTGATGGTTACACAAATTGAGCAAAGGAGGAGTGACGAATCAACGGGTATTTATTCGCAAGCAACCAATCCGGTAAAAACTGTATCTCAAATATGAGTCAGGGACGTGCCAATTACTTACTTGTGTCATTACGTGTTTAGAGTCACAAATTTATGTTTCAGAAAAAAGTGGACCTATAAAATATTACAATTAACAAATATAATATTAGACATATTTAAAAGAAACATAAGTATTTCATTATAATTTTATGTTAAAACTTCGTATGTATAAAAATTTTAAAGTTCTTTGATACGGAGCTGCAAGTGTTAAACATATAAGTTACAAGATATTTAATATTAAAAGGTTATATAATCTATGTATTAAACAAATAAATTGTACTTAGAAAAGTATATGGAGAACATAAATAATAAGATTTTTATCAGATTTATTCATTATTGCAAAATTTGGTAGAAATATTCAAAACGAAACATTTTTGCGAGAAATGCAACGTTGTATGGAATAGAACAACAAGGTTCCTGCATTATCTGCTCAACTGTAACATGTTCGCAAAAAGAAGGCATTTACAATATATTAGTTTATAATACTATTTACAATGGAATGTAAAATATGTATTATATTATTGGGTCTTGTCGTTAGTTTAAATTGTGTTTGCTACCAATATTGAATAAAAAGTGTGAGAATTTCATTTATTTTCGGCTACCGTCAAATATTCCAAGAATATTCATACCACCTCATTCAAAAAGAAAGTTAACTACATAATGACTCATAAGTTCACCAGTAATAGAAGAACCATTACTAAAATACATATTTCTATAAATTACAGTATGAATGATTGTATGACAATTATTAATGCAACAATTACTATTAACACTAGCTTATAATATTCATGAACAAACGATATGACTATAGTATGATTCCATTCCTTAATGGCGTTAGTAACTTTGAAGAGATGAAACAGGAGTCTCATGAGCGCTCTTCGGAATTCGTAACATATTCTACATTCTTTTGCTATACGCGCCTTTTTTTTCTCCTTTTAATTTTTCTATTACTTTTTGTTGTTATTCTATCGTCCTCATTTTGGTACATAAATCCTAAAACAGATATTAAATTTTATCAGGTTTATTTTATAAGCAATCAACATACATCATGTATTAACATGTAAACATTAAAAAAACCCAAGTTAATGATTGGATAGATGAAAATAAAATTATATAACTCTATTTGAAAAATTGGAAGAACTTATTTATATACATTTATATATATAAANATCGATGTAAATCTATACAAGGAAGAATCCCGTGTCATGGACTAGGATATATGGTAAACTTACGGCGTGTAGCGTAATCCTCTCTAAAAACAGAGTACGTGCCAACGTTTAAAGATGCAGAAGAGAATGGAAATCGTCAATGGTGATGATAATGCGAACATTATACGTTGTATTACTGATTCCGAAGAGTCAACCGACCTATGCGAGTGGAATAGTATGTACCATAAAAGCAGATTTACGAAAACTGAGTTTATGAAAATTTTTGTAAATTACTAAAAATGCTACAAAATATGGCGACATTTGAAAGATATACTAAAAACGAAGTTTGCCCGTAAAATAAGCAGTTATAAAATAGACAGTAACTTGTCTCGCAAACGCAAAAAGGTGGATGAATCGGTATATCATCATCGGTATATCTACGAAATGTTGACAATTACAATATAGGCGAATATCGAATTAATCCCATCACCTACGATATAGACGCACAATACTTGTGAAAAGGAATTTGGGCCATTCTCGAGTGTGACGGACCATTGATAAGAGCCATTATATATCGATAGGGCCCAACGTAAACCACACGGGTTGCGCTCGTGGTGAATTCCACTGATGCCTTTTTACCTCGGTTACGTAAGTTACGTATTATTTTTCGCAGCATTCGCAGAAAGTGGCTCGACATGTGACCGACTCTGTTATTGATTATGACATGCAACATCGGAACTTAAATCATAGGGTGAAATATTAAGGCCTATTATCCAATGCTACCGATAGCGTTCGACGACTGTGAGGTAAATAAATCCATCGCAATAATCTTTAATTGCAATAATCTAATGCAATTAAAAGAAAAATTTTAAATGTACGAGACGATGAAGGCAAATGCAAAAAAACAGCAAAATCACATCGATAACTCCAAAAAACCCAAATCTGCAATTATAATTGAGGAGAAAATGAACTGAATACACCTCCCAATTTATAACTGTTCGTTTATTACGCATGGGCACTCAATGCAATGCTCGTTATCGAATATTATAAAGCCTACGCAGACAGAGCTTACCCCACTTTGACAATACAGACTGACCGTCGAACAGTAAGTATCGCTATGAAATCAAGACCAGACTGAGCAATCGGTCCTCTGCTTTCGTAACTTTAAAGGCTAACAAGTATGTGGAGAGCGAAAAACAATCGGTGACGGAACCTGCCAACCCATGCGTGGAAAAAGAAATATATTTCCGCGGGAAAACTCTTGTGCAGGAAAGTCGAACTGACAGAACTGGGTGATAAATTGGAAAGTGAAGAGGTCTGGCTTGTAAACCAACTATCAGGTCCCTGGCTAATCATCGGGATAACATTGATGATAGCCAATGCCATTCCATAGGCAATGAGTTTCCTGTTTTCCAGAACTCACCGTTGGTATGTTGAGGAAGGAATAGACGGGACACAATCGGTCTTTGTTTATACGATCATCTGACAGGGGCATATTGCATACAACATTGCCTAAACATTATTTTAATCGCAGTTCCCGAGGTCATGAAAGAACTAGTAGTTCCTTTAAAAGCAGAGGGACAAAGTGGTTCAAATGCAACGAATATGGATACGACATGGTCGAGGAAAATGCACAGAAAGAAGACTGCTACGTGAAAAAAAGAAATCGACATCGTCATCATTGACATAGCGTTAATCAACAATGAAAGTGATATCAGCTAGAAACGGTCAGACTTATTATGCCAAGATAGGGCATAATCTGTTGCATCGAAATTACAAAAGAATATAATCCAATTTTGCGGTATAGGTAGCGATAATAGTTATAACATTCGAAGATAAACACGCGCAGAAGTTACTATACGGTATGCGACAAAAACGGTATGCACCTTGTAATTTAAGTAATATAAGTATATGTAGTTGAAAATGATTATTTCTGATATAGCGTACTTGCTGCAGATCTTTGCTGAAACTGTTTCTGTTCGGATTGTAAACAGTAGTTTTCACGGGTAGGTCAAAGTGTAAACAAACCAGCCACTTTATCACTCATGGTTGCGACGGTAAGATAGCACAGTCTAAAGCTTTGTTTATTTTAATCATCTGTGAATTGTTAAACCGATCACGTTACATTATATTCAGTTCTAATTCGTGTTTATGACATTTACCTAAAATATTAAACGTGATAGGACGCAATAAAAAGTCAAATAACGATGACATACAAGCAGTTAAAGCGTTAGAAGAAGAAATTATTTTTTTAAGTTAAAGAATTTCTTCTATTGTACATCGAAGCTGTAGAATAATTTATAATCTGCCGAAGAATCTAGAGGAACATGGAAAAAAGAAAAGTACGGGTAGATCGAGAGCGACAACGGCTAGCGAAGAACGTGCAATTCTGATTCTAGCTTTACAATAAGGCAGGTCGTTACTGAACATAGTGTAAATAGTAATAAGAAATGTGCAACGTTGTATACAAACATTTAAAACGGACGAAGTTAATTAAAGTGTCACCATTAATAAAGAAACTTAGAGAAGCTCGGTTACAATTTGCGGACAAATTGGGGAAAGAAACGGAAAGTTATTTTTATCTGTGAGAAACGTTTTAATTTGAATGGACTAGATGCGGCAAGATATTGCTTCCACGATCTTCTGGAGGAAGTACAAATTTTAAGCTGTAATGAAATTAGTGAAAGAGGAGTCATGCTGTGGTTAATAATCAGAAAAAAAAACAAAAACCGAGTTTATAAAGGGAACACTGAACAGTCAAAAGTATATACAACTTATCGACGAGCAGCTGGTGAACAGATCATTTTTCAACAGGTTAATATGGCAGCTCATACGCCGAAGTGCATAAAGGATTACTTAATAAGTAATCATACACGAATTTAGACTAGCGAGCCCGATTTTCTGACATTACTATCATCCAAACTGTCGAGCACAATTGGTTAGAACTGTGTACGCTAAGAGGAAATTTCAAATGATTATAGAATTAGAAGAACGCATAAAAGACTGGAATACAATAAGCTTGAAGTATGTAAGACAGCTATAACAAAGGAGGACACACAAAGAATTACGAATAACACCAACAAAGTATATTCTATGTTATAGCAAGAGGTGTGCTCACTTTGTCGCATCCAATTTTACGTTATTTTGTAATATCATTCCAGGAAGCTTTTTTTATTTTTGTAAATATGCTAAAATAATTTGTTACACCCACTGCAAATTCTAAATATACAACGCATAGTAATATCATATTTTTAAATTAAGAAAATAAAGTATTTTCAGGATGTGCTATTATTTTGTTCTATACTGTACATGACATCCCGCACGTAATTGTTTCCCACGTCGTCGCAAGTAAATTTAATGCAACAAGATTTTGGATCTCATTTCTTGAACACGGTAGACGAATATTTGCGGCTAGGAGATGTAAAATTTTCCAAAATAGAAAATAAGAATCCACCAGTCATTTTCAAGATAGACGTTACCTGTGGACGAAGCGCGGTAAATTTGTCACATATCAAAGTGCAAAGTACAGATGGGAAGATTTTTTAAATGTCATAGATAATTATGGAGCAAATAGAAAGCGTGAAGTTGGCACTAAAATGCGTATTATTCTAAAAGACGAAATTCTTATTTATTAAAGACTCCGTAGATTTTCTCCACGGGTAATGCGTCAAGTTCATATGCAAATATAGACATGCCTCTCAAAATGTACTATTAAGGTGTCTCATTCAGAATACGCAAGCCCGTTCGTATTGGCTAAGAAAAAGAACGGAACAATAGAATTTGCGTTGATTAACGTAAATTAAGCGAGAAAATTATTAAAGATAAATTTTCGTTACCATAACACCATTAATCTTACGTAATGGATTCTTTCGTGTTTTAATAGATTCGAGTAATACAAAATATACCGCGTTTATTCAAATAGTCATTTCAATTTCTTGCGCATGCTGTTTGGACTTTGCAATCGATATTTCTGAGATTTAATACTACTAGATTTGAGATATAAGATTTTTCAATATCCTTAGAGTATTAATTGCGAAAGATATGGTGTTACGGTACATGAGCGACTTAATAATACCAAAAATGGATAACGAAAGCGCTTTGGAACGTTTGAAATTGATGCTATAAACAATGGGCGACTACTGATTAGAAATAAACCGAGAAAAATGTTGTTTTCTAAATAGCATTCGGTACCTCAGGTACATAATCGAGAACGGATACGTCAGTTCTTCCAATGATAAGACGGTTGCTGTTAATAATTAAATAATTATTAATATAAATTAATAATAAATATAAAAATATAATTAATATAAAATCTGTACTAGAATTTTTCCGAAGATTTGTACCGCGTTACTCAATCATAGCTTTGACGAATCGACTAAAGGAGAACATTTTGTTTAAGATCGTCAGGCGTTCGGCCAGCTTAAAGCGATTTTAGTTACTAAACCAACTTTAAAAATTGTACAGAATAAATGCAAAAGCAGAACTGTACGTAGACGTCTCAGCACTCGATTATGTCGCGATACTTTTCTAAAAAGAAACCGCAGATCGAATGTTGTACGACGGCACTATGTGAAGAGTTAGTACAGTAGCTAGAGGTACTTGTCGTAATTAAAGCGCTGAGTAAATTTAGAGTAAATTTAGATTCGATAGTTGAGCAGATAATAAGGAACTGTGTCGAGAGAAAACGCAGAAGACAGAAAAAGTCTAGTCGTTCTTTCTCATTTCCTCAGCCCTTCCTATCTTTCCGCGTACTATATCTTGCATCGTGCCCTCGCATTTCACTAACGCTTGCAACGGCAAGTGGTTCTATCATAGTTGTACCCTCTTCTATTATGCTTACTATGTTTTCAATGGCTATGATGTATTATTCCTATGACTATTATTCCCTATATCAGTCTATTCCCCTTCTTTTTCAAAGCAACCGTTTGCTATGACCCATCCTTTTTCTCTTAATCCTTCATTCAGCTTCTTTTCCTTTTTCTCCGATTTTTCCTCAATTCGGATGTCGCTGTGATTGAATTGGTTAACGCGATGTGTAAGTGGTGTAAGTGGTTCTTCGTTCTTGTTTCGTTCTCGATCATCGCGATTGTGGTAATACTAGCCAGTTGGATCCGTCGTTCCAAATGTTGTTTTTTAAGAATTTTCCTGGGAGCAAACCAATTGATAAGAGGTCAGCTGGGTTCTGACCAGTAGGCACGTGCCTCCAATCGACGACATTTGTTCTTTCTTGTATATGGGAGACTCTATTTGCAATAAAAGTTTGCAGTAGTTTTGGTTCTGGCTCTGATTCAGGCATCGTTAAACCCGTGTATCTGAATTTCTTCCGTTTCTTCGTACGTAGTGTGCCGGGGGTTTGCCAAGTGGTTAAGGAGTTTGAACTGTCGTATGAATGTGTGATGGGATGGATTCGTCCCTGTCTAAGTTTAACTGCCAGAGGGATTGCATTACGAGTTCCGTTATGATGATCACTGGTCCAAGCAATCCCAGTGGGTCATAGATTCATGCGATTGATTTGTTTGGTAATCTTATGACCTTTGTCGATCGGTGATGGAATCGGTGACTCAGTTCCAGAAGAGCCCCAACGTCTTGGAAGTTGAAGTCTGGTCGGAAAGTTTATATGAATGGTATCCTTTGGGTAGTTCTTTTGACAGGAATTTGTCGTTGGGTGCCCATTGTTGGATGTTTAATCCACCGCTCTTTAAGTGTTGTTAAGCTCGTCTCTGATGAATGGCTTCTTGTTTGGTGCGGGTACCTGTATGAGGTCGTCTACGAAGAAGTCTCGTTGGGTGATTTTCTATGCCACGGGGAAGCGATCGGCTTCGTCCTTGGCTAATTTATTCAGGCATCGTGTCGCGAGCTAGAGAACTACAGGCAAGCCGTGTGTCTTCAATTTTCTCTTGTCGTTTCGCCAAATAATTCTTTGGTATCTGCGATCTTCCGGGCGGACTCAAATTGCTGACACATTTTCTCGATATGTTCTGTGATTACGTAGGGGTGAAAGCGAAATTTCAATAGCAACGATTGAATGTCGTTTGGAATTGTTGGGACCACTATCAAGGTGTCGTTTAGCGATGTTCCGGTGCTCGTTGTTTGGCTGTTGCCCTTGATAACGGCGTGGTGAGGCAGGTAGAATCGGGGCGATTAGGTGTGACGTTAGGTTTGGTATTTTTGAGAGTTATCATGCGCTCGTCGCGCAGCCATGCGAATGTTCTACAGCTAGTCACAAATCGTGCGAATTTGTGTATCGCGGACCACGGTTCTGGAAAGATCAGAATTATTGAAAATGATCCGCGGCGCGTATTCATAGCGAAAACGATCGGCCACATGAGTATTAAAAGAGGGCTCTCGATCCCAAAGTGAGTCAATTTAGAGAGTATATCCCTAAAGATCTATAGCAGAATTGTTAAATGAATTCTCGGGCTATGAATTCAGTAGTTGGAAACAGCAAGGTTACGTGGTGGAAGTGTTTTGAATTAGTTTTGGGCAAGACCTGAAAGTATCAGGCTACCGATGGAACAAACTTTTTATCAATTGGAGTTGATCGTTACCCTCGGTAGCTTAGAATCCCAAAAAAAATTCGAGGTTCCAGCAATAGAAGATGTAGATTCAAATGTAGTTGTACATTTTGTCGAAATTTGGTAATTATTTAAAAATGCGATGGTCTTAGCCTGATCCAATGAAATGAAAATTACCGGGTTTTATACCACGTCTTTGGCTATTAAGCGCGGAAGAGATTGAGATGCTAAAGAACATATGGTCCCCCTCCCCCCCCATATAGAATATTCTAATATTCCAACTCAAGATAGTCATTCTTTACGATCATACTATTATTAACATATACAATTAACTTGTTCAAGTTCTTATGGGTAATTGCTAATAAGAAATGGTCGAGCTGGAAGAAACTAAAGAAGTAACTAAATGAATTGAATTCATTGGTACTCACAACATTGAACTATTTTATTTTATTTTATCTTACTTTATTTTATTTCATTTTACTTTCTATTTTCTTTATTGTGTATGGATCTTATCGAGCAGTTTCAATCCAAATAACGCGTTAATCAGATTTGTAGGCAACTAGCAACTGAGGATATCGCAATGAATCTTGTCCATAGACATGTAGTAAGAAGTTATGAATAATACAAAGGTAATTAGTGAGATAATGAATATAGATGTCTGGAACTGGATAGGTCTGGAACAATATATCCACGGATATCAAATTATACATTTTATTCATCTGTATCAATTGGTTTTACAATTTTTGCTTTACACATATCAGGTATTTCTTCTATTTCAGGTGGAATAAATTTAATAACTACAATTATATTAAGATACCATTATTTCCTTGATCTGTATTTGTTACAATAATTTTTTTACCGGTTGCGTAGTAATTCGCTTTATCCAGAAAAAGCTAGCAAAACTAATTAATACATTTTCTTTTCATCTGAATAAAATAGTATAGGATAATGGCGGGGGGAGAAATATTTACATATATACAGTATATACAGTACGTGAAATTGGTACAGTTACTAAGAACATATTTATTATATTTGACTTTTAGATAACCATAAGTACTTTTTTTTTCATTTTTTCTGTTGTTATCTATCATATCTTTCCTAGAAATTAAATCGTTACAATATATATAATAATTAAATAATTATTAAATCTCCAAATCGGATTTACGCTTTTTACGTCTAAGTTACCTTCATATAGGGTGGTTTTGTTGTGCGTTTTTATTTTTACATGATATGTAATTGGTACATTGTTATCGTCTTACAGGTAATTATTCACGTCTAGGTATAAAAATGCTTNAATGTTCGGATATAAGGCACCAAAGATAAGACTATTTTCGAGAAATATACAAAATGGTTTCTGATCAATTTTAGAATCAATTTTCCTAGGTCGTATATTATTTTATTTCTGACAACTTTCTTGCAATTTGGGCTTTCAATTCTATATGTACTGAGGCATGTTGTTAGGCATTTTCTTTCAAAGATCCTAATTTTTTCCATTAGGGAGACTGATATATTATACCATATCGGGCAACCATATGTTATTATACGTGTGATCAATGTTTGGTAGCAGAGAATTTTTGTTCCTTTCTTAGGTGTTTTCAATAGAATAATCTTTCCAATTTCCAGAACGCCTCTTTGACCTTATATAATTGAGTATTGATGTGCTTTCTAAATGTTAATTTTTCGTCTATGCGCACACCCAAGGTATTTTATGCATGATTTATGGTGTATGGCTTCACACCTGCGCTTTCCTTTCTTATATGTTGAAGTTTCCTTTCCTTATATTGTAGTCTCCATTTCGTTTCCTGTCATTGCGACTCAAATTTGATGAATTTTGCCTGAATAGAATCGCCTCACATTTGTTTGCGTTGATTTTTAGTTTCCACGTAATAGTTTTGTATTTTTTCGAACAACGTTTGCAGTTCTATCTTGATTTTTTCAATTTTTCTGTCAGTGATGTATATAATATGATCATCTGCAAAGGCTATTGATTTTTTTATGGTTCGATGAGTTTTGCTTAAATAGGTTGGAGATGTTGTTGTTAAATATATTGAATATTATGGAATAGTTTTCGATCTCCTGTTATAGTCCGTTTTCTATTACGAATTCTTTAGTCGACGTTAATGGACCCTCTATGGTTATAGATGATTTATTTGATATCATGTTACACACTGTTGTAATTAAATATTACTCGTACAGTTTACACGGATTTCGGTGGATTCAATTATTCTAAGTCGCATAGTTCCTCGCCTTGGCGTATTAACACTGCACGCTGATGATTGGCTATACCGAGAAGTCCTAATTTTCTACTAAGTGTCGTGACTTCCATGCGCTCTTGGTGCGCCTTCTCCTGTAAGAGTGGGAGGAGACTTCAGCAGGCGTAAGATTATGGTTCTTCCTATGGCCACGACGTTCCTCCAGGTCCGAAGGTAGTGGTACATAGTAGTCTGAACATTACGTGGTACACGTAGTGATTCAATGTTTTCATAGAAATAAGTTTCTGCATCCCTAAACATTTGTCTCTTATTTATGCTCATTTCAATCGTAAACTAACTCGTTCTGAAATGGGAATTCTTTTTACAATCTTTACATGTATTACAAACTTTCTTACTTTCTCGATAAGTTTACATATTGTTAATCTAATAGAATGAACATTTTTTTCAATTATGTGAGGAATGAAATGAATTTGATCTTTAAGCAATTGTCAGAATAATAAAAAACTACGTATTTACAATATTGTATATACATGGAAAGTAGGAAGAAGTTTAACATTTTTTCTGTTCTTCCATAATTTCTATCTTATGGAGGGAAATTATTAGAAATGACGGACCTCCACCAAGGTCGTGCGAACAGAAAATTGACAGTAAAGTGAAAGGTTTTGTTATTGAAAAATCAGAGAGATGTCATGACAACAAAAACGATGGATGTACCGAGTACAATTTAATAACCATAAGCACTAAAAGTACGAGTAACGTAGTAGTTGGTCTTAGAAAGGTGAGAAATCGAGAACAATTAAAAAGAATTCTATATGAAAAATATTTTCTGGTAAATAAAGTACTAAGAAATTGGTGATGTTTGTCAAATATATTTTAATTTTAAAAACAACTTACTTTTAGCCACAATTAAAAGAAAAACAAATTCAGAGATCTAGATAGAAGTTACAGCCACTCGCATTTGTTTCAACCATGACCAAAAAGTAAAGTACAATTCTGAGCATCAACTCTCACATCTTCAAGTACAATGTACTAATAAAGATAAAGCCATACAAGAAGTAGAAAAACACGTTGAGGATTTAAAAGAGGAAGTTCAAAAGACAGAATTGGAACATGAAGAATTACAAAAAAGCAAGCAGGAGTGGAGGAGCAACACCAAAAGGATATAGAAACAGTGGTTGTGAAATATTTTTTGTGATGATT
>NIJG01000109.1:8569-29517 GCA_002201625.1 Euglossa dilemma
CACGCTGTCGAACGACGAAGAGTGCACACGCTCGGCCGGTGCGTGTGTCCCGGCACACGCGTATAGCCGCGGGTCGGGAATATTTGCAAGCCAAATTTTAATACCGGAATTAATTTGACCCGAGGAGGCAGACGAGTTTGAGGTAGTTAGGTACACCTCTGTGCGCGAGCACGAGGACGTCAGCCACCCCTCGCGCTGATCCAACCGCCAGTTCCTCCGGCTTCTTTCAGGCCGTAGGAACAGGGATGAAGAGAGAGAGAGAGAGAGAGAGAGAGATAGAGGGTGAGGACGGGGCACGGCCACCGGCTGCTGCCTTCTCCTCGGCCCTGGTCGTCGTCGCATTATGTAAAAAGTGTAAGCTAATTTATCGACGTCGGACGGGCCCGTGCACCACCCCGAAACTTTCCTACGGCCAAGGTACTTTAGCTTTATATCGTGAATTATTATGGCCAGCAGCCTGGCTTCAACCCCCTTCGCTCCTTTTCGGACGCCGAGGATTCCACCTCGTCTCTTCTCTCTCTCTCTCTCTCTCGCACCTTCCAGTTTCGTCCTTCTCTAGTTCCTCTTCTCCTTGTCTCTCTCTCTCTCTCTCTTTTCTATCTAACCAGGCCTCCTCTCTTGGTTCGTGTCCTCTCCGTCTAACCAAGCCTCGATCCGTCTCGCTCGTTTCTCCTCGATACAAATGGCCAAAGTAAACTTCGCCATTACGAAGTACCGTGCACGGAGGTCACCCCGCTACTAGGAGCCACCATTTTGGCTCAACCAACACCGCCGCCACCCTCGGGAGAAGCCCCCATCTGGAGTCGGGAACGAGAGAAAGGGGCCTCCTACCCCTGGCAGCCCCAACTATCCAGCTTTATGGCGGCTCAAGAGGGGCACCAGAACTTACTCAGCCGTTGTCCTAATTGGTACTCGGTATTAAAAAGAGTTGAGGTCGACAGGAGCGGAGGGGGTAGCCGGTGAGGCGGCAGAGGGGGTGAGTGGGGAAAAAAAATAAGCTGGAACTGTTCCGAAGGTAACTGCGACACGGAACGTAACGTGGGACGGGTTAATGAGATCAGGGGTTTTTAGTTGAATTAACAAAATATGCGTACTAACTGGGAAGAGCGCGGCCGTAATTTGCAGTGAGAAATGAAGCAAGTTAGGCGGCGTGTATGAAGGTTACTGGATAATACGGATGCTCCAGTGCTCGGAGGTGTTGCAGCCGGAAATTATCGAACGGCCGCCGGTTTTTATCGTCCACCCCGATTTTTTTCGGTTTAAGGGATTGCGGCGAGAGGGTTGATCGGTTGCACGGGAATTTAAGGCTAAGGAGAAGGAGGAACGCTTTATCGGGTAAAGGGATTTGGGCAATAGAAGATTATCGGTTTCTACGGTCTATCGCGGGATTATTCCCAGTCTCTTTTAATTTTCTCCTTCGGCTGTTTTTTCCTTTTTTATACTTAACGTTGCATCCGCTTTTTTCCCTAGTTCTCTGGATAATTCAGAATTGTTTCGTTATTGTGAAGGGAAATTTCTTGGAGGGAGATAAAGGGACGAGGCAGTAAATCGATTACGATTTGTGGAATTTTGGAGAACGTGTTTCTTGTTCATCATCGACGAGAGATACGTCTCAGAGTTATCATAATCCAGATTGATGGTCAACACAGATATCAATAGCAATTTTTGTCTATTTATATTGAGAAGTGAAACAAAAATTTTATTGTAATAATTAGGTGCTTTGAATTTTATTTCGAATTTTCAAACCTTTTTCTTCCATTCCCCCTTTATATCGTTTACAAATTAAAATACAGTACTTCCAAAATGACAGATTAATCGTCCACCTTCGAAATTTTGTTTTTCACGGGAAATAAAACAATCATAAACACGCGAGGCTACGAAGATACCCACCCCCATAAACTCGAACGAAACGGAGCTCCCCCGAAGCTAAAAGCCCGTAGAAAAGCGGTGGAAAATCGAAAGAAACACGTCGGGAAACCGAGAAAACGAACGGAGAAACCGGATCGCCGATTAAAATGGCGGATGCTGCGAAGGGCTCGTCTTATCGCGCGGGATGCGAAGGCATCGAACCACTTAACACCGAGCGGGTAATTAAATTTCGTAATCGGCTCGGGCCCGTTCAACGACTTTAATTAAAATTATTTAGAGGCGTTGCGCGGGCCGATAATTAATTAAGAGTAAGGACTACGCCGGTAATTAAAATCCCCGTGAAGAAGAGGCCGATCCACGGCGAAAGGGTGTAGCTGGAGTAGCCGCGATGGCCACGAAGGGAAAGAGGATTGGGAAGAGCTGTTGGGAACCGGCTCGTGCCCGCGAGCATCTCCTAGGAGTATTAATTCGATATCTAATTAAATAGAGGCCGTGCCGCCTCTGTTTCACGCGTCGTCGCGAGGCGTCGCCGCGTTATCTCAGCGAGCATGCCTAGCCGATGGGCGCGGGGTGCAAATAAGATAGGTGGGCGTAATTGACCGACGCCCGGCGCGGCACAATGCGGCCGCGATCAATGTTATTAAAAAGCACAGCCTTGGGAACACCGTTGAAACGTCGCTCGCGATCGTAATTGAATTCGCGATGATTTAAGCGGCGACCACCTTCACGCCGCTCCTCCCTTTCGCGCCTCCTCTTTGTCTATTTTTACTCTCTTCTACTTGCTTCGCTTCTACTTGATCAGCTTTAGTATCGTCTCGCGTCAATTTCGAGGTGCGTTTGATTTTTCAAAATGCTAGTTAATTTCAGCTCACAGGAAGTATGTCTTCGTGATCAAAATTACTTCCATGTTCGGGTGTAAATGTTAAGGGATGACTCGTTTTTACTCATTTAGATTCGGAAGAAATTTTTCTACTAGACCTCTAGAGATTGATGATTACGTTTAGTTAATGATAGTAGTTTTGTTGTATCTAAAGAATTAATTAATTAAAGTATTTTGTTTGTAAGGTAAATAGTGGTTTAATATTCGCGTATTAAATTAGTTACAATTGTATTATTTTCTGTTATGGAATAGTGCTCGTTTCTGGTAGTAAAATTTGAAAAAGAATTTTGTTTTCGCAATGCAAATGAGAGTTCGCTGTATTATTGTCAGAATAGTAAAGGTATTTATTTGAAATTGTTAAATTTCGCGAATCTGGATTTGGTAAACTACTCTTTACTTTCCCAACGAAGGGAGTAATTCGTAATTCAGGGATAGTAGTCGAATAAAAGGATAATTCAGACGATTCAATTTTCCCCATGCCCGTCAATTTAACAAAGTGTGCCTAGACGCGAGCTCCTAACCCGAAATACGAGGAAAAATGGCAAAGGGAATAAAATATTACGAACGTGGCGCGGCTTCCTTTATTTAGGATTACATCAGGGTAAAGCACGCCTCGTTACTACGGCTATGACGGATTACGCGTTCGTTCTATTCTTCCGTCAGACTGTTTAACATCGCTTCGTCGCAAAAGTGATCACCAGTCGCTGTAATTATTCGAGAAATTATTTCACAATTTTATGAACGACTTCAAAGAAACTTTCGTCAAAGAACGCACGGAACTTCGTTTACCCCCTCTCGACAGATTCGCCCTTTCGCGATAAGCAAACCTGATAAGCCTATTAAACAATTCTCGAAACTATTTCATCCCCATTATACATCCGGCATTACTCTTTGCGCGCGTGTCATTAAGCAAATTTTGACGTTCGATAACGAGACCAGACTTTTTCAAATCCACCGTACCGGCACGAACGGCCACGAGTCGCGGAATTCGTCGTTCGATCATGAGACCGGAGTTTTATAATAATATGTACCGGGTGCGCTGAGTGTACAGCGTACGTTCGATTACGAATTTTGACAACCAGTCGCAAGACCAGACACTTTCCGATATGGTAACGAGTACGAAATTTTCCCGTGCAGCCGCGAGACCGCGTAACTTTGAGATACAACGAGCTACAAATTTTCACGTTTAATCGCGCCAGCAAACTCGCTCGAATATAATACGTCGGCACGAATCGTTGAGAGGTAGAGGTTTTTTAATTCAATCGCGAGATTAGAATCTTTCCGAATATAATTCGTTGTTGCTACGTTTAAATTCGAAATTTTGAAGCTCGGCGAAGGATCCACGCTTTTTCAAAATTTCGAGTTACAAATTTAATTATAACACGTAGCTGTTGTATATTTTTTATTCTTTTACAGTGAAAGCTGCTTGTTCCCATCAGTGCCGTTGATATTCTTTAATTCCGAAACTTCGCCTCAATTTGTTATTTTTAATTGTTTATTATGTACTCCGTGTATCGTTATCTTCGTGTCTCGTACGCGAATGGTTAAAATTCCAAACGGTGGAGCCAACCACTTTTAAAACCAATTGCAAATTTTGGTGTTCAATTACCAGTAACCAAATTCTTTCGAACTCGGTACATCTATAGCTCGATAATTTCAATTTTTAATCAAAACTCTTCATGAACAGTTAAAACGTATTGACTTGTTCTATATAAAATTCTCTAGATACTATTATCCTTACGATATAGTGACGAATTAAAAACAAAATACCAAAGAAAATAGCTCAAATTCATATTTATTTAAGTTGTTCAAATTTTCAAAAGATCAGTATCGCCGATTGATGACCATTACGGCTCTCTTTAGAAACTAAAATCGCCAGAAATCGGAAAGGCGTATCCTTACGATATAGTGACGAATTAAAAACAATATTTCAAAGAAAACAGTTCAAATTCATATTTATTTACGTTGTTCAAATTTTCAAAAGATCAATGTCACCGATTAATGACCATTACGGCTCTCTTTAGGCGCTAAAATCGCCAGAAACCGGAAAGGCGTATCCTTACGATATAGTGATGAATTAAAAACAATATTTCAAAGAAAACAGTTCAAATTCATATTTATTTACGTTGTTCAAATTTTCAGAAGATCAGTATCGTCGATTGATGACTATTACGATTCTCTTTAGGAACTAAAATCGCCAGAAATCGGAAAGGTTGAGTCAATCGTCGAGAAGAACTCGTTCGAATCGAGCTGCGAAGCTGGCTGGGTCTATCTCGAGGATCGAGACGCGTTAAGCGTCAACGGCAGAAGCATCGTCGCCTTTTAATAAATACCCAGGGACGGCGGGAAGAATCGATTCGGTGTCTAATTAACCGAGCCTTCGGAGTCTATGGTTCTCGCCTAGTCTCGTGGGCGTACCGTTCCTATTTTACGAGCTGTCGTGGAAACGAGCAGCGGTAACCAACCACGAGCCGCGCGGCTACTCTCCAGAGGAACGAGGGAAAATCGCTGCCACGTACTCGTCCCACGTCCACGACCCTTTTCGTACCCCTCCTGCTATTCGATAAACTTTGTCGATTACACTTTTCCGTGGAGTTGGAGCGGGCTGAACGGACGCCGCTGCCGCGCCCGTGTAAGTTAATGAATCTCACGTCGGGACACAAGGTGGACCGATATCCGGCCGAGTCAAGGAGAAACGCGCGAGTTTCGGCTCACTGGCTCTTTGGATAGGGATAAAGGGATAAGGCGCTAATCACTTCGGTTCATGTTTCGATTATTTATCATTTTCTTTTCTATCTCTTAACCCCTTGCCGCATCATTTAACTCGAAAAAAATGTGGTCCGAAGCGATAAGGATTAAAGGATAAGGTGCTAATCACTTCGAATCATGTTTCGATTATTTATCATTTTCTTTTCTATTTTTTAACCCCTTGCCGCATCATTTAACTCGAAAAAAATGTGGTCCGAAGCGATAAGGATTAAAGGATAAGGTGCTAATCACTTCGAATCATGTTTCGATTATTTATCATTTTCTTTTCTATTTTTTAACCCCTTGCCGCATCATTTAACTCGAAAAAAATGTGGTCCGAAGCGATAAGGATTAAAGGATAAGGTGCTAATCACTTCGAATCATGTTTCGATTATTTATCATTTTCTTTTCTATTTTTTAACCCCTTGCCGCATCATTTAACTCGAAAAAAATGTGGTCCGAAGCGATAAGGATTAAAGGATAAGGTGCTAATCACTTCGAATCATGTTTCGATTATTTATCATTTTCTTTTCTATTTTTTAACCCCTTGCCGCATCATTTAACTCGAAAAAAATGTGGTCCGAAGCGATAAGGATTAAAGGATAAGGTGCTAATCACTTCGAATCATGTTTCGATTATTTATCATTTTCTTTTCTATTTTTTAACCCCTTGCCGCNAACTCCTTGCCAGATCATTTAACTCGGAAGAATCCGGGCCCAGGCGATGGGACCGAATTATCGGGAAAGAAGTCCGAAATGGCGGAGATAGAGCGTCGAAATTTGAAACAGGATATAAACAAGATTTGTTTGCGTTGTGTTGCCTAATATGTCTCACAAATTTTCGTCGAACACGACAAAAATAAATTTAATAATTCGCACCTAACTGAAAATTCTCGTCACGAGTCAGATTAGTTAAAGTATGGTAAGGGGTTGTAAGGAAAATGGCGGATATCGCGAGGTAATTTCGAGATATTGTCGACTAATGGCGACTCGTTTTAGATAAAATTAATATTGGTTTTTACTTAGATAGAAATGTAATTAATTTAGCGATAACGTTTTGGACATCGATTTTTATTATTATTAGAGTAGTTTGTTGAATTGTATGATTTTTTAGACATATAAATGAACTAACTTCTGCAGTATTTTGCCTTGCAACCACAGGTTTGTTGGGTTTTACTTTTACGTATTCGTTGTACTGTTGTATAAGAATTACTGATCTGTTGCATGTAGTCAAGTAGGTGTATTATTAATTTTGTCGGGAGTATTTAAAATATCTAGAAATAAACTTTTCGACTCATTTGGTGCTAATAATTCTAAATCGAGGATTTGAAAAAAAAAAACGGTTTAAAGTGATTTGGAAATTTTAAAGAAACTTAGAATATTAATTATAAATCACGTAATATGAATTTAAAGATCGACGAAGCTGTCTCCATCATTAGGTTTAGAAATCGTATAAAATATTAAAACGAGTCATAGATAAGACAGAATAATATTTGATTCTAATATAGGGAAAGTAAACTTAGAGGTACAGAATTAACTTGTGCATATAGGATATTAGGAATGAATAGCTGCGAATGGTCCTTTGTGTCTGTTAATGACATAAATTGAGCGAATGATGATATTATTCATTGCGATTAGAATCATCGCAGCCGAAGTTAGCTCATTTTTTAGTCCTAATATTAAACATAATCGAGCATAGATAAGAAGATCAGGTTAATTCATCTCGTAATATCCTTATTTTCTTTATACGCGCTTTTGAATTTCGAATAATTCGCCGAACTGTAAACACAATTATTCTGACAGAACAGACAAACGTTCCTCGATGTGGGACAAATTGATCAAACAACCAATTAGAACTAGAATCAACGGGACTCCAGTTTCGTTTCAACACTGGGACCGTCAACCAAGGGAAAATAATTTTTACGACTTCGCTATCAAATTTCTTCCTTAGTTCCACTGTCGATAAATTCCGAGAAGTGTCTAAAAAATTCCGAAATTGGTCGTATCGGATATTTAAAAATTATTACCAACTGTCGAAAACCTAGCCGAAATATTTCAACACATCCGCATCGATCAAAGAATCGTATCTAAAATCCTCGTGAAAGGATGTGCATCGCGAAAATCCACTGACCGAAAAGAAAAAAGAAAACGTAGAGGGGAAAGGAAGAAAAAAAGGGGGAAGAAAATAACAGTATAAAAATGGGGAAAATGGAAAAGAAAAAGGAAGGAAACGGTGGAAATGGAAGCCGCTAATAGCATGAGCAAACATAACGATAAACGTCGATACACATCGGAAGAAGAATTTCGCGTGGCCGAGGAAAAAGAACGGCTTTGCATAACGGTCAGCCGCTTTAAGCGTATTCCAGCTGCAATCAAAGTGGCTTTCGCCTCTATCGATAAATTTAACGATATCACAACACGACGGCCGTTGGATATATACCGGCACGGAATTCATACAATGGTATTTCATTTGCCGGACAAAGGACGGGGGGAAAAAACGAGAAGCACAACGCGACCGTCTACGATCGGAGAGCGAGGCGCTCTTTGATTTTCACTCTCGGCATCCTTGACCCAGAGAGCGGTTCGATTCCATCGTCGGCTTCAATTTTTTCCCCCTCCCCCTACGCTTCCTTTCCTCCTTTTTCATCCCCTTTCCCGCCTTTTTCCCTTTTTTCTCTGCCTCCGATACTCACCCTCCGCCTCCGCACCCTTCGCCCGGCTCCTTCATCCCCTTCCTCCACGCACTCTCTCCCTTCTCCGCCGGTTCCCTCTGCCTCCTCGGCGTCGCCATTTTGCGCCCTTCATCGATCCTGCGCCCACGCACGCTCCGATTTTTCCCGCCATTTTTACTCGCGCCGGACAAGCCCGCTCTGCCTTGCTCCGAGTCCGATCGAGCTTCCGTAGCTCGATCGTTCGCCGGTACACGAACAACACACGCGAGGAGAATGGACAGTTCACGAGTTCGAGGTGTCACGAACGGCTACTGATCTTGTACTGATCCAGCGGAGAGCACGGTTGCTCGAGATCTAGCCTCGATGACGAACGATTTGCATAGAGCTGACGAAGAACCGGAACGGAGATCGAGCTGGAAAGGGATGAGTGGCGTGGTCGAACGGCTACGACCTTTTATGGCCGAGCTACCGACCATTGTTGGGCCCCCATGGAGCTGCAGCTCGACCCCCTCCATAGGCTCCGCTTGCAGATCTTGCAAAGTCTGCAGGGGGCTGCAGAAGTTCCCGATTTCTCCACTTGGTGGAACCGATGCTGCTTCTGGAAATTTGGAATTAAACAATTGAAATCGTAATAATTCTAGGTATTAAAACGAATTAATATTAAACTTATCACGATAAATGACTGGTAAATGGAAAAGAAGTAGAACTATTAAAAAATTGAACGTGGAATTTTTAACGAAAGTATGGAAAACAATGATTTAAATCATGATGATATGGTTTAGTGTTAAAATACGAAAATATTTGCTCGACGGGAGATTTTTTACATTTCAACAGAATTTAGGGTGGTGAAATTAAAATATATTTGAGAATTCGATGAGGGAATATAAATTTATATGTATCGGAATAATTTTCTTGTTCTTTTTCTTTTATATTTTATTTTAACTAGAAAGTAATAGATCGTAATAGTGTATGTTATAAACTCGTCTTAATATTTGAAGTAAAAGAACGCTATTAATACAGGGAAGGAATTTTTCAAAAATTTTTCCACAAAGGTAGTAGCTTATTAACCCTTTGCACTCCGAATTATATTTCAATTTCGTTACCAGCAGCTCCCGACGCTTTTAAGTGTTTTATTTGAATTTTACTTGGACTAAAAAGTAGGACAACTAAACAAATTCGATTAAATGTCCGTTTTATTTGCTATATTGTTGTATTTTATAATTTTCAAGTGTATGATATCTCTTGAAACAATTTCCTCATGTCGGATCACACTCGACATATGAGTGCAAGCGCTAAATTTGTAATATATAATGTTGTATATATATATATGAACACTAAATTTACAGATAAAAGAATGAAAAAGGAAGAAAGTATATAAAAAATTATAGATGACAATGCTTAATGCAGAATTAAAAAATAAATTTAAAAGCTGTCCTTTAGGGCTGATGTAAAATAAATTCTTCACTCCCTTTTCTGTCGTAGCTTTTATCTAGAATATAATACGATAGTGCTCGATAAATCTTAATTTAAGTCCTAATAAAACTTTCTTTACTACCCAGGGAGAAAAAAGCGGAACAAACACGCGGAAGGAGAATTTTCCCGGCAATAATTTTCCAAGCAAGAGCAGCAGTCATTTAATAAAAATAAAAATTCTTTCGTCGGGATTTATGGCGATCGTTAATAAAAAGGTTCATTAAAAATGCGAATAGCAAGTGAAATAAAACGGAAGACGTAAGTGGGTGAAATAAGTTTCGCTGTATTTCAAAAGAATGTAACTCTTTAATAGCTTAAGCATACGGAAGAAATATGGCGGGGGATGTAATTAAGACTTTCGCGCGAGAGAAAGTGCAGCTGCAATAAAATTAAACGGAGGCAGGGACGTAAGTCGTAATATAACACGCTTTAGTTACTCACCGATTTATGCGCCCGTTTCTTTTAATCGCAGTTTAAGCTAATGTTTTCTTCTCCCTCTTAAAGCTTTTTAAGCTCGAAATAAATGTCTACGACGATGTTCATAATGACGAGCGTTTTAATATTATTCCCACGAATTTACTCGAAATTCGTTCTTCTGCGTTCTAAAAATCGCTTGATGAATATTTTCCTCTCTCTCTCTCTCTCTTTCCTCATATTTACACGCGGCAACTTACGTCGATAAAAGTTACCCTTTTCATGGTGTTACAAATTTTTATTCTATCCTTTGGTATCAACTATTCGCTATAATGTAAATTTAAATTAATTCCCATGCGCGAATATGTTGTTCGATAATAATGTGTAATTATTATTGGAAATTTTTCCGTTCATAAACTATTCACTTGTAACAAACGAAGATCGCAGTTATTTTTGCATAAATAACTAATTAATTAATGAAAAAAATTATCAAAAAATGTATCATTATCATTCATGTTACATTTTAATGAATTACATATTTTATTACTGCCTATGGGAATTTGTAACTTTATCTCCGGAATTGAAATATTTTAATTATTCTTCATTAAAGAAATTATCTTTAATCGTCGACATATATGAGTACAGTATGTCTTTTCGTTTGTTCTTTAGATAAATTAAAAATACCGATCAAATCAATTTTTAAAAATCGTTAGAAACACATACCTACTTCTCAAAAAATTCTCGTGAACTCATATCGAGATAGGATTATATTTAATATATTTCCAAAATTACTATTATGCCCGCTGTGTTTAAGGATATATTAAAAATCGGTAGTTCTAATGCCCTATCCTAAAATACCTTAAAAAATATTTGAAAAAGTATCGTTTGAAGCCTCGTGAAATTTTCGACAAGTTAAACCTATTTTTCAAATTATCTCTACGACGATCTATCGCAGTTTCTCGAATATCGATAACGTCCTGCGTTTCGGCTAAAATGCGTTTTAAAACGCTTTTTACCGTACTTCTTGCGAGCTATGCCGGTTAACTAAAAGTTCTTGAGGAAACACGCCGGTGTTTCACGTTCAAACAAACAACAACGTTATCAAGCTCCGTTTCAGAACGTCTCATGATACGTCTGTGAGAACTTTTCGTGCTTGCGCCTCGAACTATTTGCGGTTCGGTATGCCGTGCTTTCAACTTGCAACAAAGTTCCACCCCGTATCAGTCCTTGCCAGGTCGTGTTGGCGAAATGGCTGGAATGAATTTTGCGGAAAATACTTGCGCAAATAGAAATTAACAAATTCCCGCCGACATCGCGCCCTTCGCCACGCCCAGAGTGAGCAGCCATTACGTGTCATTAATTGATAATAAAACCACGGTGGCAGTTTGCTGCGTCGGATAATTAAATCATAAGTTCGATCCACAGTTAGGCGGTAGTTATTTGAAAATTGCATAAAAAGCTGCATCGTTTTCTGCGGTAGCCATTGTTATCGTGTCAAGTTTTTAGAAATAATTCTTTGGTAATTATATGGTAAATACATGGTAAATACCGATAAATTGACAGGTATAATTGATATTAAATACGAAGAGAATAATATTAACGAATAATAAATTATCCTTGAGGAACCGAATACACAATAAGCGTTTGAGCTTGGCAACACTGCTAATTATAAGTAAAATTTATGTGCGAGTTCCGAGAAATATTAATAAGCGATTTTGACGAAATTTTCGGGGAATATAATTTTGGGATAAATGTTTGACTTGTGTTTTGTTTGTTGGTAATTTATGTGGAACGGAAGGCAGAAAGTTTATGGGCATATTTGAGGGATGAAAATAAGCTTCAAAGTTAGGAACGAAAAATCATATACTTTTCGGAATTTGGGAAATTATCCCGAAATAAAGAGATGTTGAAAATTTAAAATTCTCAAATATTCCCATTCAACCATTTGCAAAGTTTAATGAAATAAACGCTATTGAGAAAATAATTAGTACTTCGTGATTAACTTAGTTCCGGATAAAAATTATTAACAAAGATACAAGAAAGTAGAAAGATAATACGCATCAAATATTTTCTTAAAAATTATATTCTCAACAGATTCCGTCAAAATAGATTACCGACTGCTGATTAGAAAATTTCCTTCTAAGTAGTGTAGAAATAAAAAAATTATAAATTCCAATGGCCAATTATAAACTCTCGTGCAAACGTCTTCCATCATAAAAAAAATGAAAACCAGTCGAATGACAATTTACTATTAGTCTCACACACCTAAACGAATCTAGTTCTCAATTTGAAACCAAGAAAATTCTCACGTAACATCCTTCCGCTATTTCCCACATTTCCTCCTCGATTCTATCCACCGAGGATCTCAAATTTAATAACATCTGCTTAATGCCACGATTAATTTCTGATTCCAGTTTCTAAGAACGGACCAAGAGTCGCACAATTTCGTATGCAGAGGTTGATCGCCCTGTGAAATACCGATCCATCGGAGAACCAAAGTTCAAGGACCGATTCTAGAAACCTGCATACTCAGACAATGACCTCTGGACCAAGGAGCTGCGTTAAAACGTCACCCTTTCGTGAGAATATTAACCTAATGAATAAAGCTGGTCGTTCGAAGAGACACAGAGGATTATATTGATTCGAAGAACGTGCAGACAAGTCCTTCCTGGAGGCAGAAGACGAAGGACCCCCAGCGAAGAACCGGTCAGTGCAGACGTGTCGTATGATATCGGTGAACGTTTCGAAAGTGTCGAGGGTCGGAGAAAAAACTGGTTCGAGAAGGGATGAACGAGAAGGGACAACAGGTTGTAGACCACGAGGTACGAGGTCGAGACCTAGAGGTATACCACCTTTGACCCTGCGCAGGTATTTCAGATGTTAGACCCAGCTTTCGAGGATTCGAATTTGCTTGCATTAATGAGTAGTTCTTATATAACTAGATAACGTGTGGTGCGAATTAATAATAACGAAGAATGTGGAAAAATACAAAATAGTAGGCGACATGGGTAATAATAAATGAAAAGTAAAACAAATTTTTACGATATGCAGAATATTGTGTATATCGTAATACTCTTAACCCTTTGCTGACGAGAAACAAAGCTAACGGTAGAATTGGTGTATATTAAACGTTTAAAAATAACAATTCGAGGAAATCCTCCGAATTAAAAAATATCCATGACATTCATGAGAATGGTAAAATTATTTTTCGCTGTATTCCATGCAGCTTCTATTCGGGAAAATGAAAAAACTTCCGCGTATATTATGACATTCGTCCCCAAAGGGTTAATAGTTTGAAAGATTTTTAGCGATGTTAGATGACGTGGAATAATTGTTTATTATTCGGTGGTAATTTCTTCAGCAAACGACACTGCAAATGATGTATATAGTTATTAGATATTTGTTCGGGATTGATAACAATAGGATGATTTAATAACGTGGACAATTATTGTTCGTGGTATATATCGAATTCCAAAATATTGAAAATAATTGTAATATTGTTTTTAAATGGATCGAATCAACTGTATTACATTTTAGAGTAATTACAGGGGTATTAATAGGTTGAACGATGCCGTGTTTAGTACATAACGTTTGTTCTGTAAAACATCATATAAAATAGTTATTAAAGCTCGTTACATAGCCTGTGAATTTTCGGCGTTATTTCCAATTATAATTAGCGACGATCTATAATTATGATATTGGTTAAATGAAACTCGAAATTGAAATCCGATTAACGATTAAACTCGATGAATTTTCTTCCCGCGAAGAAACACGTTCAGCAAAGCGTATAATAGAAATTTGCTAATTAGCGGAAATAGACAGGGGGAGGGGGGCCGAATAAATTTTAAATTAACCCCCGCAATTGAGGGTTTTGTATATTTATGGCTGGCCAACAAGCGCGTTTAGAAACGGCCGGGAACGATCCTCCACGCGCCCCCATAACGAATATTAGTTTTTGTTGAAATTCTAAATTGATAGATCGTCAATTTGTGAACTCTGGAACTATTAAATTGCGCGTAGAATCGGTGTGCAAATAAAAAATACAAGGTTAGAATCGACATAAATATAAATTGTGTAACCGCACACAGGCGCGCGTGATTGGAACACCTGCACGCCCACACGCGTGTATACACATTTGGGAAATAGAAAATATATCCCTGATTGTATTCCCGTTCGGTCGCGAATAGTCGTTTTCGTCCTATCTTTCACCTGCAACGCTTCCATCTGCGTTTCCCGATATTGCGCGCGGATAATTTACATTTTTCCTCTCATTAACGCCGCGTTACGCGAAAATTCGCCCTATAATTTTAATCAACGTCATTGTTTTAATTTTCGAGCTTCGAACTTGATTGATTTTTATACGAACACCACCGGCTGGACGGTGCATGAATAAAATCAGTGCTTTGGAAGAAATAGCTTGCTGCATAATTCCATAGTGCGCGAATATTAATTTGCCGCATTTCGCATTTAATCTTCGTCATCCGGGGTCGCAAGCTTTGGACCCATATAATTTCAGATGTAGATATATCGTCTTAATATCTATGAAAATAGAGAATCGATATAAGGAATTATTTATCTGACAAAATAATATTTATTGTACATATATTTTTATTTATATATTTACATAAATTTGTTAAATCTTGGTATTGTGTGTAGGTACAGGGTGGTCCATCTAAATGAGATTATTAAAATATCTTCCTTTTTAATTGTCGAATAACGTGAAAAGAATTGTTTCACTCGATTGTAAAATAATTTTTATAAAGATTTCATGACAGTCGGTAATTTATTAAACGGAATCCTGTATATTTTCGTTTATTTTTTATGAAACATTATATAAAAACAAATTTAACAACTATGTAAATCATGTTCTTACCGTATTATCATCATAAACATATTTGTTGATCCTTTGGTTTACAAATAAATAACGCGAAGTATAAAAATAAAATTATAAAATTCTTATTATTTCGGAGATATTAATTTTCTTTACAACTTGTATAATAAATAAACGACGTACATAAAACATCTTTATGAGAAACCAGTGCCTAAATACATATTTGACGGTTCATTACATAAGTAACCAAACTGTATTAGTCATTTCTTGTCTAAACGAAAGAAATAATACGCGTCGTACAATTCTATCGCTATTATAAAACGAAAGTATTTAAAACAATAATCAGTATACCAGTATACTGCAAATTCTGGAAACTGCAAAAATTCGCACAAATATTAATACTTAGTACCAAGATCAACTCGCAAACAAATTTACGAAAACTCACATAATATCCTAACGTGACTAATTGCAACCCTAACGCCCAAAAATTCTTAGATACTAATAATACATTTGCAAATCCCGGGAACTGTAAAAATTCGCACATGAACTGACACCTAATATCAAGATCAACTCGTGTAAACGAATTTACGGAGACCCATATATCCTAACCTGATCAATTCCACACCTGACACCCAAAAATTCTTGAAGACTATTATACAGGTAACCCTCCTATAACACGGTAGATAGGTTCCTAGAAAATGTCGCGTTGTGTGAAACCGTGTTGTGTGAGACACACAAAAATAGGAATTTTCCGAAAACTTTAAAAAACAATTTGTTTTGTTTTTAATACTACGTAAGAAACTTAATTTTTATTAAAGATATAAATGTATGTACAACAGAGAACAAAAAAGGACAAAAATATTATTTTAATTCAACTTTTATTTAACAAATTTCGTCGTATTTTTTTCAAAAATTTCTGGGACTCAAACGGTTAAAACGGCGAGCTTCGTCGCGACTAGAAAAGTACAGTGTTGTATAAAGGTTTTTCCAATTTTTTTATCGTGTTATAGCGAAACCGTGTTATATGATACCGTGTTGTAAGAGGGCTACCTGTACTTACAAATCCCGGAAACTGTAAAAATTCGCACACGAACTAACGCCTAATACCAAGATCAACTCGTGTAAACGAATTAACGAAAACCCACAAACCATGCCGAACCAATTCGACGCCTGGCGCCTAAAAATTCTTAGACACGGATAGGCGTGTAAATCCGGGAAACTGCAAAAATTCACACAGCAACTAATATTTTAATACAGTTATCCGAGCCCTTCACCGCGAAGCTCTCTGGTGCATTCGCACCGCAATCGCCTGGCAAACCCGGCAACCCAATTCCTAAATCTGCGACCAGACCGCAGAATCGAATGCCGGGACAATGGCGGACGCGCGAGCAAGGGAAAAACATGGAAAATACAACGAATATCCATCAACAGCTGAGAAGAGCCGCGAGGAGGGGTTCCTTCGTCCGGGGCCCCATCGGAGCCCGGTTTCGTCGCAATGAACTGCCGGAATCATCCATGTTAAACCAGGTTATCTCGATCGGGTAAACTGCATCAGATCGAGCGGACGTCGGCCGACAGGACGGCCAGTTCGGGGGCCGATCCACGCGACATAGGCCTATTATGTAATCGCTGTGTATCGTGCTGTGTATCAATATGTCTGGTGTACATATGCAGGCACGTCTATGCGTCGTATCCCGTGAACGGTATCGGACAATGCGCGGCCGTGTGCCGGGTATAACGGCGCGGCGTGGCGCGGTCCAGCGTGGCGTAGCGTACGCCGGCGTGGCATGGCACGAAACACATGTCGATACGGCCACATAATGGGAACATAACCGCTATGTAGGTACTCGTAGTATTTAGGTGTCATGGTGTCACAGGTTAATTGCACATGATTGGTTATTGTCCATCTGCCGCCCGTATCCAGTCCTGTCATCTACTTTCGCTTTCAGGATGGCACGATGGATAGCGCGGAGGACTGCCTCCTTCGGCTACCTTTCGTCTAGCTCGTCGCAAGACTCACCGATGCTTGGCTTTCGATGCAGGATCGGATCTTCGAAATTTTTTGGAGTTTTCGGGACAAATGTTGACGTTTGGCAGTGGAAGGAGAAGATATTTAGTAAGGTAAACGAATTGGTGGGTCTGGGACGCGATTTTCGAAGGGGAATGTTGGTGTCTCGAGTCATGGTCTCGGGTTTAAAGATACTAAGCAGAACGAGGACATAGAAGAGAAATGAAGCAGAGGATCGGATCTTCGAAATTTTTTGGAGTTTTCAGGGCAAATGTTGACGTTGAGAGTGAATGGTGAAGATAGTAAGGTAAATGAATTGAAGGGTCTGGACGCGTTTCTCGAAGGGGAATGTTGGTGTCTCGAGTCATGGTCTCGGGTTTAAAGATACTAAGCAGAACGAGGACATAGAAGAGAAATGAAGCAGAGGATCGTATCTTCGAAATTTTTTGGAGTTTTCAGGGCAAATGTTGACGTTGGGAGTGAATGGTGAAGATAATAAGGTAAATGAATTCATGGGTCTGAGACGCGTTTCTCGAAAGAGAATGTTGGTGTCTCGAGTGATGGTCTCGGGCTTAAGGGTACTAAACAGAAATGGGACACAGAAGAAGAAAGAAATGGAGGATCGAATCTTCAAAACTTTTTGGACTTCTCGGAGCAAATGCTGAAGCTTCCTAGTGGAAGAAGAAGGTAGTCGGTAAGAGGTAAACGAACTAACGGGTTTTGGAATGGTTCTCGAAGGGGAATGTTGGTGTCTCGAGTGATGGTCTCGGGCTTAAGGGTACTAGTCAGAATGGGAACAGAAGAGAAAGGAAACAGAGGATCGGATCTTCGCAATTTTTTGGATTTTTCGGTCTAAATATTGGAATTGCAGAGTGGTATTTGGCAGTGGAAGGAGATGGTAAGAGGTAAACGAACTAACAGGTTTCGGTATGCTATTCTCGAAGGGGAATATTGGTGTCTCGAATAATAATCTTGGGTTTAAAGACCCTAAGCAGAAAAGGGACATAGAAGAAAAAAAAAAATGGAGGATCGTATCTTCGAAATGGTTTGGATTTTTCGGTCTAACCGTTGGAATTGCAGGGTGATATTTGATAATGAAAAGAGATGGTAAATGGAAAACGAAGTAACGGGTTTCGGAATACTATTCTCGAAGGGGACTGTTGGTATTTCGAGTGATAGACTCAGGCTTAAAGACCTTAAGCGGAAATGGGACATAGAAGGGGAAAGAAGCGGAGGATTGAATCTTCAAAACTTTTTGGACTTTTCGGAGCAAATGTTGGAGCTTCCTAGTGGACCAAGAAGATAGTCGGTAAGAAGTAAACAAACTAACAGTTTTTGGGATGGTTCTCAAAAGAATATATTGATGCCTCGAATGATAATCTCGGGCTTAAGGATACTAAGCAGAACGGGAACAGAAGAGAAAGGAAACAGAGGATCGGATCTTCGCAATTTTTTGGATTTTTCGGTCTAAATATTGGAATTGCAGGGTTATATTTGGCAGTGGAAGGAGATGGTAAGAGGTAAACGAACTAACAGGTTTCGGTATGCTATTCTCGAAGGGGAATACCAGTATTTCAAGTGATAATCTCGGGCCTAAGGGAGCATAGAAGAGAAAAGAAGCGGAATTTCGGATCTTCGAAATTTTTAGGATTCTTCAGTCCAAACATTAGCGTTTGGAAGTGAAAGGAGAAGATAGTCGGTAAGATAAACGAACTAACGGATCTTCGGATGTTTCTCGAAGGGAAATATTAGTGTTTCGAGTAATAGTATTAGACTTAAGCACTCTAGGCCGAAAAGAAGATTTAAAATAGGAAAGAAGTGGAAGCAAACGGACGAAACGAAAGCTTGGTCTATCGAGAAGAATCACCGATGTGTCTGTAATATATTCGATACCATATAGTGAGGAGAATTTCTGGGAAAACTTAAAAAAACTAAGGACGATCCTCTCGAGAAGGCAGTATAGCGTCGAGCTTCATAGCGAGAGGTCAGAGAAAGAAATTAGGAGAGTTGTTTCTTATCGCGCTACAAGCGATTTTAAGAATCGGAAAAATTGAAATTTCCAATTAACTCCAAGTCCAATTTAACATTTTCAGTACGTCCTAAGTAAAAATCGCGTTACAGTTAACTTGCGATCATCAAATCATCAAATTCTCATCATACATACTGAATTAACCATTAATACTAAACCAACCACAGTCAAGTGACAATTATCCGAAGAGGAAGTAAAACCTCAAAAAATTGATTACAATTCTTAATTAAAAAAAGAAATGATCACTTAGTCTACGGCAGATTTAAAATAAAAATAAATCTCTAAACTGAGCTACCCTTAGAGCAGCGCGATACCGATTCCCGAAAGCGAAATATTGGGAAATGTGAAACGTAAAATAAAATTGGCAGGAATAAAAATGGAGTATTCGTAACACGTGCGAATCGATCGTCTTGGTGGCGGCGGGGAAGAGAAGACGTAAACAGACGGTATTTCGTCAGAGCGCGTCGGCGGACAGGTGGAACGCGGCGTTCGGTTCGTTTTTCGATCAATGCTGCAGCTGACCGCGGAAAAAATTGAACGCGAGCAAAAAGAAGCGGCGCACAGCCGGACGGCTGGCCTGACCGATTTATTGCCGCGTCCGCCGGCGCGGCTTTTTCCTTTTCTTCGCTTTTTCCCGCCCGTCCTCTCTGCCACCCTCCGCGTGTAATCCGCGACCTCTGTCGCGGCGAAGACGCCATCGTCCACGTGCATTCGACGGATCGACCACGTGCTCCGGTTGTTCCGCGTTGGTCCACGTGCCACGGATAACCTCTCATCTTTCCTCTCTTTCTAATCTTTCTAATCGAATTTTTCAAATTAGTTTCTCGCGATTCACATTCTCATCTCCTCGATAATGAACAGAAGTTTAAATTAGTTTTGTTTTTTGTGATTACCTCGTATGAAATTTAATTAATAATCTATTTTGCGCGTATGTTGTGTCGTCTTTTATGTGAAAAGTTGGTTTTAGATAATTTTGTAAAATCTTTTTTGTTTTTTCTTCTTACTTCGTATGAAATTGAGTCAATAATCTATTTTGTGCGTGTGTTATGTCATTTTATATGTGAAAAGTTAGTTTTAAGTAATTTCGTATTATCGTTCGTGATTGAAAATTTTTTGCAACGGGAGTTAGTATTGAGGTTTCGAATGATTTCGTAAATTCCATTGTTTTCTCCTCGATAACGAACAGATATTTAAATTATTTTTGTTTTTTGGTTCCTACTTCGTTTGAAATTTAGTTAATAAATTATTTTCTGCGTGTGTTGTGTCGTTTTATATGTGAAAAGTTGGTTTTAGATAATTTCTTAAAATCATTTTTGTTTTTTCTTCTTACATTGTATGAAATTGAGTTAATAATCTGTTTTGTGCGTATGTTATGTCATTTTATATGTGAAAAGTTGATTTTAAGTAATTTCGTATTATCGTTTGTGATTGAAAATTTTTTGCAACAGGGGTTGGTATTGAGCTTTTGAATGATTTACATTATTTACGCTTTTTCTTTTTACTTCGTATGAAATTGAATTGATAATCTATTTGATGCGTGTGTTACGTCGTTTTATATGTGAAAAGTTGGTTTTAGATAATTTCGCATTATCGTTTGTAGTTGAAAATTTTTTGCAACGGGGGCGGCTATTGGTATTTCGAGTGATTTACCCTAGGGATTAATATGTAATAATAATTTGATTAATTTGTTACGTATTAATGATCACCATGTAATTGGAAATTAAATTAATGTTAAATTAGAGGGCGTGTATTAATTGCACTTTCATCGCAATTTTTAATCTATGATTTTTCTGAAGAAGGAATCATTCAGGAACAATATTAGTACAAAATTGGTAAAATGTGTATCAGGAACCCTTAAGTGGAACTTTACCACAATGCAGTCATTATTCACACATAATAAGGATATAGCCATTCGTGATGCATACCAAAATTATCAGTAGATATCATTTTTTATATTTATAACATGTACACATTTTCATATAAGTTATTGTACTAACCACAAGATTATACAAAATTTCTCTAAAT
>NIJG01000109.1:33524-47976 GCA_002201625.1 Euglossa dilemma
ATTATTTATACTTTTTTTAATATAAATTATAACTCCATTCGCGCTTGCGCAGGATAAATTTCCATGATACGTGTATGTATGTTAAAATACTTTTATTTTCCCTGCATTTCTGACTAAAATGAAATATTCCACGAGAAATAAAGACATCAGAAGATTCGTTCTCATTCGAAACGTTGAGTGATACTTTATTTTTTAACAGCTTTGTATTAAAAAGTCAGTATCCACTAACGAAGCGGTTTCAAATTACAAGTGATTTAAAGAATCTTCCCGTAATTTTGCGATTAGTACTAAAAACTACATGAATTTCCTATATTAGAACAATCCAAGAGCTACAAAAATACAAAAGAAATACTAAATATGTCACACTTTGCCATCTTCAACTCACAAGATCCACACACGAGTACTTTATCCTTAACGCTAAACCTACCACGATTAAATGACCAGTGAATGAAAACGAAATAAAAGGTTTAAAAAATAGAATAACATGAGAAAACATTGACAAAATGATATATACATATATTGAAAATAAAATCACGAGAACGAGTGATTATGATTATAACGTTGAACGCGTATTTTCTGACAAAAATTTGAAAAACAGAGATTCATACCATAATGGTGGGTTTAGTATTAACAAAATGCCGAAAAATCCTGAAATCCAAATGACCAATCCTCTTCAAAATTTTATAAACCCCCCTGACACTGTAATCTTCCATTTATCAACCAACATATGCAAACTGAATCGCTCCCAAATTAGCTTAACAAATTAAATAAATGAAATAAATCTGAACGCACGCTGATCGACCTGTCTAACATTACAAATAAAACGATATTCGACACTATCAAACTTATCCTGAAACGTTATGATATGCTTCGTTGAACGGAGGGAACAGATATCGCAGCCATTCCGAATGAACAAGCTTAAGAACCAAGCGATTCGAAAGGGAATGGAGATGATGGACGCGATGACTCAAACTGGTCATCTTATCATTGCTCTGTCATCGATTTGCCAGCTGTGTCGGTCTCGAACTGACCACGAGATATGTCCAATAATCGATGATAATGCGATGACGCGCCGGAGAGGTTTGACCTTGACACTGGACCAATTAACGCGCACCAACCCCCTTCGTGTCCCCCTATCCCTTTGCCACCCCCGATCGGTGGTCCAATGCTACTGTACATACATGTGCCAGGTTAACAGCCACATAGACGGTGCCCGACTGTATACTGGGTGGATCGTACCGGTTGGTATGCAATTTCACGATTATATGGCAAAGCAGCTCTGAATGAACGCTGATGTTCTAAATCAATGGCACGCGGAGCCTGTCGATCTTGGCATAGTTCCATAGACGACACGAAGATACAACTCGTTCGTTTTTCTGCCATTCGAGCGCGGTTACCGAGCCTGTGGCTAACCCGTGAAATTAATTTCAGGGTTAGATCGGATTAAACGAAAATTATGGAAATCACGCCGGGTACAAGAATTGGAAATATTTGCACCGCGATAAAAGGCCGACTCGAGCTCGCAAATTCGCTGAAATTATTTTCTAACTGCGCTTCTCTTCGGGTCGTTTGCGATTAATTGGCTTAATTCGATGGATTTGATTCGGATAATATTGATAAGTGTACATAACGTGTTATTTGAGGGTACTCATTTGCATCGTTCAATCCTCTGAGATTGTTTTTATGTTATTATAATTACAATAATGTCATTCGAATATAAATTAATTATTGGCAAATGATGTTATCGCGCGTTATAATACTAACTGCTCGGTAAAGGTTCGGGGATGAATGAAAATAAATATCATAAACAATTCAAATTACTATAAAATTCTTCAACTAGTATAACACAGGATTTTCTAACACTAGTACCCAATTCGAAATCCTTCAACACGTAAACAATATCTCTACTAACACCAATAAATCCATTAGCAAAACAGTACACTAAACTATAATTAAATCTAATACGAAATTTAGCATTCCCAACGTTCTATTAAAAATCAACAAAAATAAAAATTGCAAACCTTCAGTCAGCACGATCTTCTCAAAACTATGATCCTCGATCGTCTCCGAAGCAAATGATACATCGACAATATTTTATTTAATTAAAATTCCAAATTTGTTAATTCATCCCTATATCTAATCTTTCCAAAATCACAATTTTTAATTTTACCTTGATTAAAAGAATATTTTTCACGAATACGATCGTCTCCGAGGCAAATGACACACCAATAGCATTTCATTCACCTAAAACCCAAAATTTTTTAATTCATTCCAAACTCATAATATTTAATTTCCACAAAATGGAGCTCACTTTGGTTCAGAGTTGATTTCACCGATAAACCTGCGATTGAAAATAATTTTCCGCAAACACGATCGTTTCAAAATCGTAATTCTAATCGTAATTTTAACAATATTCAAGGCATTCGCATTTCTTTTCATTTCATTTCATTCGCATTTCTTTTCATTTCATTTCATTCGCCTGAAAGCTGCGATTAAAAATATTGTTCGCAAATCTTATCGGAATCATGGTCCCCGATCATGTTCAAATCAAACGATACGTAAGACAGAGTAAGAACTGGATAAAATCACTTGGCAGAGTTCGAGGTGTATTGAACGTGAGTGCAGTTGTAGCAGATGGAAAGTCAATTCATCGTCGGTCGTTTCAACTGATTACACGGCCTGTCTTCATTAGCGGGTCGGCGCCACCGCCACCCGGTATGTGCGTGACCGTGAACGCACATTCTCCGGAACATTGCGGAACACTATCGCTGTCAATGACCGATATTACGCACGGCCGTACGTCCCGCTGGCTTCTGTGAATCCCCTATGGTAACGTGGCGTGGCCCATTTCAAGGGCCGTGCACCTGTGAAATTGCTGTCCCGGGGAATCCCGTGCATCGTGGTTCAACCGTAAGGTCACTGGCTCAGGTCGAGATAAGTCTAAGATTCCACAGCCAAATAACGAGTCCGGATGAGTCAGAGAAAAGGATACAAGTGGTTGTTGAATGTAAAATTTGGACAGTTGAAGAATGGTTCGCGAATTGCTGAGGATTTTTAATTCGTTTCTGTCATTTCGGGTAATTATGGTAATTGTGATGGAAAATGTGTAAAATCTGAGAGTAGAATTATTAAATCAATCGAGGTAATTGGGTGCGAATTTTTTCGAAATTTTATTGGGGTTGTAAAATTGTGGTATAGGTATATCTTTTTATTTTTATTTTCATAATACCGCTTTAATTATTGTTATCTAGATTCTTTAATAAATTAAGAAAGTCGGTATTCTTGAGAATTTTAGATCGGTAGATTAATGTTGTTTAAATAATTTCATTTTGTGTGACTGCGTCGCGAGTGTGATAACGATGTATGTATTTTAACACTTGAATTTATATTTATGTATTATTTTCAAATATATAATTAGTAGTCCTAATGTTAATTACAGTAGTCTTAATGTTGAGATTTACTTTCGAGATTGGCTTGAAAAACGAGAGAAATTGACGTGCAATTAATAAATTAATATTAAGTGAAATAGAAATTTTTAATGTACATAGTTGTTTTTTATATATTTATGTGCATTATCTAGTAGGTACCAAAATTTTCATCTATCCCGAATCTCGATCTATCCTCAAGAATTAACGGAACGCGATCTCTAAAGATTCCGGGTATTGAATTTATAAAGTCTCCTCTATATTGAATTTAATAAAACATTCGATTAAGTTATATTCACTAATGAAAGGGGCTGCTACCCTGAAAGACTGCGATAGAGTGGAATTAATTTAATTGAGCTTTAATTAAAAGTAAATTTAAATTTCCACCTTACTCCTCCGCGAATTACTCGAATAACTCCGTACCAAAGGCAACAAGGAAAAAAGATTAATTACCGAAGAATATTCTTTATCAACCTAAAATTACAATCCCTCTATTAAACTCGTTAATCGCGATATATAACCAGGAAGAACAAGCAAGGAAATTCCACATCGACGGTTAATACCTCATTTAACTCCTTAAACGACACTCCAATCGTCCACCCTCATTAACAGAACAAGCCTAAAGAGTGAAAATAAAACTAGTCTACGTCAAACACCTGAAACAAATTTAATCCTCGATTCTCTCTTGCATTCTCTCGCGTTACAATAATAAACCTTCTCCCAGTAGTCGAAAATTAAATCTTCGCATCGACATTCGAATCTCAGATTAAATACAGTAATTAAAAATAATTTCATTTCGTAATTTACGTTCCTTCGAAACGGGACGATAAAACTGAAACTCGTAGACAAATCTCTGAGTTCCGATTCAGACGCATAGAGCTAGGTATCAAACAAACAAAACGCTCCGGGAATATAAAAAGGAAAATTCGAAAACGGTAGGAAAGTGAAACGAAGCGATCCAGGCACGGTAATAGCTAAAGGGGCGAGTCATCCAAGGAAAGAGGCAAAAAGCCGCGAGGGCAGTGTTGGAAAAAGAGAGGAGAAAAGATGCTCATTCAACTCGGACAGGTTTCCCTATATCGGTGTCAATCCAATCAATGGTTTATTAACCGCCGCGCGAAGACGGGGTGGAACGCGCGTGAGAAAGACAGCGATGGCGGACACAGAAAAGAGAGAGAGAGAGAAAAGGAGAAAGAGAGACAGTGGGAGCATTGTATCGCGAAGAGGATCGGAGAGAATCGACAGGCGAACAGTGAGAAGGGCGGCCGGTGGTCCTCGCGGGGGTTGAAGGGCCGGCCAGTCGGTTCGCGGTTTGTTTGGACGGTGGACCTTAACACGTGGTCCCGTGGTACACATGCATCGTACACACTGGTCAAAAAGGGAAGAAAAAGGGTGGAAGGGCAGAGAGAAGGAGCGGGAAGATGGGAAAGGAAGGAGAGGGTGAGAGAGCGACCTGGGTAGAGACGAAAGAACAGGTATGGGCGATGGTGAGGGGCAAGCGAAAAAGAATGACACGCGAATGTAGAGAGAGAGAGAGAGACTGAAGCCGGGACAAGAGGGAAAGCTCACCCTCTCCGCTGTATTGTTTCTGTATCCCGGTTGTTCGCGCGAGAGGGACACAGAGGGTTCGAAGGAGAGAGAAGGAAGGGAAGGTCGGAGAGCGAGAGAGGGCTATCGGTTATTGGAAATCTGTATTTTTGTAGGCCATACCTCTTCCGCGCGTTAACCCCCGCGTCCAGTGTACACCAGGGTAAATCGCAGCAATGGGTCACCCCGATCGTCTCCATCGAACGATTCAGAGACGCGCGGTTATGGTAGCCGGGCCTTTCAGCGCGTGTACGTGTCCCTGTCCGTCTGTCTGTCCGTTTGTCCGCCGGTTTCTCTGTCCTGTCTGAACGATGCAACAGCCACACGAGGAGCGAGGATCGCTCTCAGCGATTCCAATCTAACGTACAATGCCGCGTATTAAGGGGTTCCATTCGGCCGACCGCGATCGCCGCGTCTATGCGAAATTACGGCCAGTGTTCGAGTATCGGCCCCACTCTCGTTTCGCCCTTTGCCCCCGTGGCCTTTCTTCGCTGATCTTTCGCGCAAGATACCGATTGTTCCGAGGAATTGCGCCCCCGTTCTCCATCAAACCCGTGGACAGGACGGAGCCCGGGTTCTGCTGCTCAGATGCTCGTTTCGGTTCATCGATACCAGTGCAGGGGATTTTTATTCTTATTGCGACGCGACAAAGAAGGTTAAACGCACCTAGTTACGGATTAAAATTACCAATTACCAGAAACGAGGACCGAAGATTTATAATGTAAGGGTTTTGCCAGACGGTGTAGCTAGAGGAGGGATGAGGCCCATCCTCGCCAGGGGTGCTGGGGCACTTAAGACCACACTTAACACGTTGACGTCGGCTTGCAGCACCGTGTGGGGCACGCGTGTCTGTTCCGTGGGACGGCGTGCATCACGGTGGGTCACACTTGTATTTCACAAAATAGGTAGTACAGAATAGGTTTACTTTTCAATATGGTACATATTTTTATAAACGTGTGACTTCTTTCGATTTCTTATTTTTAATCGTTTAGTATCGGTCGTTTCACGTCCCTCACTCCTTCCTCTATTTAATTTTTCAAAATGAAAGCCGCATGCAACTTTACCATTGTTATCGATATTGCAGATGTTTCTTAACGCTTTGACTGCTACGCCGAAATCATATGTTTCACACAGGGCACCACGGAATTATTTTTATTATTCAAAGCATATAATAGCAAAATAATAATGAATTGATGTTAGAAGGCAATATTTTTATCAAATAGAGCGTTTCTCTTACTGGTGGTCACGGGTGACCACCGTGGCGCCTTAGTAACGGTTCGACGAAGATTACGACACGAATTGCAAAAAAAAAAGAAGGACGAGCGTACCTGGAACGAAAATTTTGCAGGGAATGTTAGAAAAAAAATTCCAAACTATTTGGGTGAAAAATTGCTAAAAATAAGACCAAGAAGGTGAGCATTTATTGTCCGGATTGTATTGGTGTGCCGCGTTTATGTTTGGAGTGCTTTAACAAAGTGCACCGTTAGATGCAAGATTTATTCTAACATTTTGTTATTCTTCATTGTTCTGATAAAAAATTTTAATCGTTCGTTAGGGCACATTTTATTTCAATGTATCTTCTATACATCGGCCATATTCAAATACGATAACTCTCGATTTTCATTTAGTTTTTTACAATTGTAAAAAGTTGGAAGGCTCCGGTCACCCATAACCACCGTGGCGTCACGGGAGAAATCGTTGCCGATCATATGTGACCATTTTTATACAATTGGTCTTATTTTTATAATTTAATTACGTAATTACGACTTATTCTTGTAAATGAGTTTCTTATTCCAACGATTTTATTTTTTAAAACGTGTTTCCTTTCTTTATATCGCAGTATCATAAAGCACGTAAAATAGAATTAAAAAAAAACTCGAGGTTACATATTCTTTTTATACTGTGTACTATGCTGCGCTAAATTCTTTTAACGTCATAGTCAAATAGCGATAAATTAGAATTTTTATTTGAGAGAAGAAGAAATGTGATGCTAATCTTAATAAATGTCTTCGTTGAAGTGTATTCTTTAAAATATTTCCGAGTGGTGCATAAAAAGCTTGTAAGGTACTTGAAAAATTGATGTAAATTAATCGATTACAGCATCGGTTACTAAAGTGATTAATTGTTCCTAATTAATTGTTTATCTTTGCTCGTATCTTCGTCGAGCAGAAAGTAAAACGTAAGGCGAAAAAGTGTGATTTATGTCTGCTCGCTGTTGCGACAAATTCTGTCGAAAAGAAATGTGTACCAGGGAAATTCATCTTGATACAAAAACGATTTGCGGTGTCTACAAAAATTATGCGAATACCTCGCTGTTCGAGACACCGTTGCAGTTAGAAAATAACCTGTCATGCGTAAATGTTTGACGACCAAGGAAAAATACTAACTTGGAATCCAAAAAATTAGAACACGAGGATTTCACGATCAATTAAAATCAATTAAAACCAAGAATAATAGTAAATTTCGACGTGCAAAAATTAAATAAATATAACGAACATAAACAACAAAAACCTCTCCACCGATGATATAAAATTATGTTCTTTTATCCAAAAGTAATCTATCAGGGCGTTGAATTTTAAAAATTAACTAAATATGAAACAACAGAAATATTAAGTCGTCTCATATTTACATTTTTCCTCGTATTTTATAAACTATAACGATGATGAACATGTTTGCCAACGAAATAGGAAGAAATCGTAGAACAAAAGGGGGGCTACATTTTTTCTTAATATTTAAAGGTTTATTCCAGATACAATTTTAAATAGTAAAAATAAAACCCGCAGGAACTTATGGGATGATTTGATAAATATTGATACAAATATAAAATCGAGAAGAAGGTCTCTCGGCTAGTAACGAAAGACTAACACGGCAAATTACGTTTCTCCGCGAAAAAGAAGAAGCGATCTAGCTGAGGTGTTAAGTTAAAAGCGTCGTTACGTAAGAAACCCGGAGAAATTTGCAAGGAACGATAGCTGGAAGCGTTTAGAACGCGGGGTCGTCCGGTGAAGCAAGTCGAACGCGAGGTCGATTGACGATCTCGAAGTTCGTCGAGCTCCGATACGCAGCCTGGAGGGTACCAATTACCGCAGAATAAACGGTTCCGCACAAACAGTATCAGTAATCAGCGGTCGAAACACGAAGTAGAAGAACCGGGGCAAATATTGGGCGGTCGCCGCGTTAATTTCCAGCTGTCTGTGCCCCGTGTCTTCTCATTACTCGTAAAAAAGGAGGCGGTCTTTGACTCCGTATTTACGCCTACGTCTGTCAGCGTAATAACGATGTTTACCACTGCGGCAGCAAACGGACAGCAACGATATTAATACCGCAGCCCGCCGATCCGATTCCTCTTCCTTGATTGCCTGGCCGTTCATCGATGCATATCCATTTTCTTGGCCCGTGTCGGACAATCGGATTTGCACGGATAAGCAAAGGTCAGGAGCGAGAAATATTTCCCGAGATTTCATCTTGTTCCAATCTTTTTCTTTTTCCTTCTTTCTGTTAATCGACACGCTGACTGGCACGTACTTCTCTGTATCGCGCGCTCCGGCCACGATAAAATTCCCATTGTTCTTAGGATATAATGAATTATTGAACAATACGATGAAAAAGATAGTACATATTACGACGTATCGGATATGTGATTTTGATGAATTGGGAAAGATCGGGGAATATTTCGCGATTCGGTTTCTCGAGCTTCGTTTATTATATTGCTTCGTGTGTTTTTCATCGAGCAGTTGATTAATGAGAAATAAAAAAGTAATATAATAATTTCTAAAATTACAGAAACTCGAATTCGATAGAGATCTTCCTATTTAATAGAATATCTTATATTAAAATTATTTATAATACGCTACATATGCATCAATATCGACAACAATAATGTAAGTAACAAAACTATTTTTCGTCGCGATGTACAGGATATCCCATTTGAAGTTCCGCTCTTGATCTTTCCTTAAACTAAAATTCCTTCTAAAAAAAATATTTCAAACAAAATTGACTCTGTTTCGAGGGAGACACCTTATAATCTAAGGCAACCTTTTTCTATCGGTCAAGGTATTTCAAGGTCTTATCCGATATATTCAAACTTAAACTTCAAATAAGACACCCTGTATTTATCCTATCACCAAGTAAATAACAAACAACAAAGTAAATAATNTATCCAAAATAAATAACTTATTTCAGGATGGCTTAATTGATCTACAATACTTTGATCTTTGAAGATCGTGTACCTTTATCGTACACTAAGACATCAACGCACTGATTACACTTCAAACGAGACACCCTGTACATACTCCACCTATATCCCATCATCCAGCTACCACGCATCCTCTTAATCCATCCCCATCCCCAAAATATTACCCCTCGATTGCTCCTTGAAAGCTCGGCTTCGACCGTCGGTCGTCAGACCGGTCGCCGATGATCCCGCAGCGTTTATCCAGCGAAAGAAATTCCTTGGAAATGGCGGCAAACAAAAAGTGGCGCGTTCCTTTAATCGTCGGCCAGACGGAAACGGCAAATCAGGTCTGGCGGCTCGCGCGGTAAAGGTAAATTTGCTCGTTGCGAATTCGCCGAAAAAACTGCACACTTTGACCGTCCGTACGAGGAGGCACGTACACGCGTGTACGTGTGCACGAGGACGCGCGCGCGCGCACGGCGGTGGGTGCAGGTTATTGCATGGAGCAGCGCCCTTTTCCGTGGTAACTGCGTTGCATCGTCGACCGAACGACACGCTGCTCAAAGAGGTCCAATTTTGCATGGCGTTAATCGCATTATCCCGTCCTGGCCGCCGATCGAAAACTCAAACGCCGTCCCATCTCGTCGTCTCGTAGCCCGCGCCTCTCCACGCTTTCGTTTCCAGAGATGGCCGAGTGCATCCGCCTCTTCGGCGCAGCAGCCGTGTCTCCAGGCGAGGGCTAATGAGACCGATATTAGACGACGTGATCCGGATCTGTTCGGATTAATGGTCGGCAGCCCAGATCCGCGATAACGAACGTCGATCAACCCTTGGTGACGTTTGTTGCTCACGGGGCACGTGGGACGCTCGGTGGCCTCGATTGCGGTCGCTGATGCGAATCTTGCATGTCCATGATCTTGCATGCGAGCATTTTTTTGCTATAGTGTATCAGTGTATGAGTCTGGTTTGAGAGAAAGTAGAAAATTGTGTCTAGGGAAACTGAATTGGTCGAGGTGTATACAATATCGGAAAGAATTAGATAAGAATGTTGTATTTCAAAATGATGTTGCATATGAGAAGATTTTAATAGATGTAGGTATATGTACTTAGGTTTATTACATAGTGTGAAATATATGTTCGTATTGTAAAATCCTCTGCTTTAACCCTTCGCATTCGACGATTTTTTGGCTAAGTAGGAATTTACAGATTTCCTGGTATAAAATTGACGTTATTTTTTTTAGTAGTGAATAAAGGATCGTATAATAATTAACACGTGGAATTATATGACTTCGATATTTCGTATATTGTTATATTATATTAAATTTGATATGTTAATTAATGAGTCTTCGAAATTTCATGGTGACTGACAGTCGCCATTCGAGTGCAAAGGGTTAATTTATTGTTAACCCTTTGCAGTCCAAATTACATTTCAATTTTGTTACCAACTCCTAACGCTTTTAAGGAAGAAGCATATTCAAATAAATGTTAGTTTCAATTATTATGACTATTGTTATATTTTGTAATTTTCAAATGAAAAAGGAGCTTCTAAGATAAAAACTGATGTCGAGTCACAAAGGAGTGCAAAAGGTTAAATTTTAAGAAACGTTGATTTCTTTTAGATATAGTAGATATTTGGGTATAACGATGAGTTTCTATGTATATTAAAATCTTGTTTAATTCCGTAATTAGAAGTGCATTTGTTTATTNATATAATAATCATCTTTAAATGACACGGTTTTCCCGAGTGGCTGAAGTATTCTTTCCTTCTAATATAACCTTCCGTGATTCTGCGGATAAATTGTTTAATACCTGTATAAATTAAAATATATACTTAACACGTCGTGTGTTTCTCAATTTCGCGAAACGCTGAACATTCGTCCCTTTTATTTCCACGTAACGAGACCTTAAATTAACAATTACGTATAAAGAATTAAAGAACAACCGGTTCCTGCGGTGAACCACGGCAAGTAAATTATATCGCGCTTAACGCAACGTGTTGTGCGCATTTCGCGCAACGATGAAATTTCATGGTTTCTAACATAGAAGTGATCCCGGTGTACCTTCTACGCGAAATCTCTGAGCCAGCTACAATTAATACGGATACAGATTATACTCGACGGTAATGTACTATGCGGAACAGTCGATTGAATCTGGCACGTAATGATCTCGTACAATAATGATCTAACTACGTAGAGTCACTCGACACGGTCACTTAACCACGTTTACCCTAACGGCAAATGAACTTCGTCGGTGATTATGCCTAAGAAGATATCTCGCAACGCGTTATGACTATCAACTAGCATAATAGTCGAATTTAATTAGCATCAAACAACCCCAAATGGAATCTAAAATTGACTAAACGATCTAGGCTTCTCTTTACGATTACCAATACAGCTCTACTCTTCAAAATTAATATTAACTTTTATAAATACAAATACAGCATTTAGGATACTTAGATACACAGATCGGTAGATCTTCTTATACAAAATTCAAATTATAGTAAATGTAATGAACAAATTCCACGATATCACAGAAAAACAAATCATATATTCGAAAAATCGACCTATTTCCAACTGCGCTACTTAAATCTATATTATACCTCGATAATTATATTAAAAAATAGAAATAAAAATCCAACGCGATTACCAACTTTCACGAATACCTATCACTCGCGGGTTTCGCTTCACAATTCCATTCACAAAGACAGGGAAAGATCGCGGAAACGGACGCAGAATTTGACCCCGTCCCGGTACACTAAATGTCGTCCGTATTCACTCTTGGCACACGGCGGTGCCCTGAGAGTCGCGGGCAAGAAAGAAGTTACACCGCTAGAGGGAAACGGGGGTTGCAGAATCAGCTGAGGCTTTTACATGCGGCTTAACCGATGAATGAAATTGTTTCGTCGGTTACAGTCAACAAACGTTCTGGCCCGGCACAATAGGCCAAATTGGCGCAACCAACGAAACGGATGGTTTCCCTAAATCAGGTTAACGAGACGAATACACCGGATCGATGAACTTTTTTCTACGCCCCCTCTGCGGGCCTCGGCTCAGCCTCTGCTACAACGGCGCCCTCTACGCGGGCCGGTAATGGCCGCGCCGCGCTTCCAGCGACTACGACTTGACGGGTAATTGCTAATTAGTACGCGGCGTATCGCGATTCGAGGATCGTGGTAATTAGACGTCAGCGTGTACAAACTTCAGCGCGGATCGGACGTTCGCATAAAGCGGGATCCGCGCGAGAAAAAGCGCTGCGCCGCGAGGAACCCGATACGCATGAAAACGCGCCGCTTCAGGCCGATCCCGATGCCTTCCTGCATTCCGGCAACGTGCAAACTTCCGAATCGTTTAACGGCTTATGAAAACCCGCCATCGCGGGCCTCCGTTCGCCGCCAGGCACCGTGTTTCCAAATGTTCCCCGGATATATTCTAGAAAATGGAGTATGGAAAGCTCGAATTCGATGTATGCGATAGGATTGTTTCGGTTATGATTTGGACTCGTGGAACGATTTTCTCATATAGATATCCTGGGTATCGTAGGGTGATGAATTTTAACCAGTTAAATATGGCGACCTCTTTACAAAGCACCCCCCAGTAGGTGTCGCGATAATCAGGTGATGACGGGTTTAGTCGTCAAACACAGTGAAAATTATTTATAATTTTCATTTGTTCTTTTTATTTCGTGTTGACCTCTGAACATTTTAAACTTTACGAATATAATTTAGTTTTCATGAAAGTTGCAATTTAAATATTAAATTGTAACTAAATTTTATGCATGACGAATATAGTCGTCATGACACAAAATTTTGCCATATCTCCATGACGGATATAGTCGTCAAACACAGTTAACTGGTTAAGAAGGGAAATAGTGTCAAGAACGATAATAGAGCGAGTAGGTGTGTGGTCTTAGGATGAAAGGAGATCGGATGTACGGTATATCAATGACGATGCCGGATGCAAGTGAAATGCGATCGAATGTCTAGGATACAACGGAGCGTAAGGATTAAATAAGGGCGATAGGAAAGGAGCGAGTTAGGAAGTTGAGTTTTAAGAGAGCGTGAGCGATTAGCTGTTAGAACATAGTCGGAATAAACCACTTTTTGTTTCTAAAAAGACGTTGTTTTCCTTAGTATCCTTACATAATCTGTTTAACGAACAATGACGAGTTAGACTCGTCATTTATTTCAAGGCCCTTCTTTGACTTTGGTAAGTATTTCTCTCCATTGTATGTCAAGAGATAAGTTTTATGAATCAATCTTATCAATAAAAATCCAATAGTATTAAAAAAATATATTCCCTTTCAGCTTCCATTCTCTAAGGTCAACTTAACGATATTAAATAATATTTTTCAATCACATCAAGTGTATTTAATTTGTATGTCAAGGGGTTAACTATATTCTTACCAATTTTGATGGACAGTATGATTGAATCAATTTGAGTTAGGTTCGTAAGTATTACAAGGGTTCGAATTAATATTATAGAACACGTATGTTGTTGGAACCCGTATGAAAACGGTGTAGACCGAATAATTTTTAGAATATATATATTTCAGAACATTTGTTTATGCAACACGAGTCGTACAACGTGGCTTCATCGGAAGATGCAATAACGTGCTATGTATCGGCAGAGAAGGAAGTGGCGCGTACAAATTTTGCAAGTGCTTATATATTCTTTCTTTTACAGAGGGTGAGGATGTCACGGGACAAATAGATTCATTTTTAGAATTTCAACGTGTAGTATAATAACACTTGTAAAGAGAAAGATTCTATTAGAATTCTAACTCTTATTCCTTCTTCGAGTATACTATCGCTCCGTAGAAAACGTGGTAGGGACTTCTGAAGAAGTAACAACGTGCACGGTTTTAGGTATTAGACTCAACTGCCTTCTTTATTTTGCTTCTTGTATTTATAATGTGATATTTGATTTGGTAGGGGATGTATTGGACTTTGGAGGACACGTAGGCTGGCGGTGAGGGTTCGTGTAGATCATTGCTGCTTATCAGTGGCGTTACAAGGGAAAACCGGATGTATTGGACTTTGAAGGTCACGTAGACCGGTGGTGAGTGATTCATGTAGATTATCGCTGCTTATCAATGGCGTTACAAGGATGACCATTGGCCCTTTGCACTAGATTTACGGGACCCGTCAATTTGACGGGTGAATTGCTCCAATTATACAATATTAATAGATTTAATCAACTTATATTAAGTTTGTTAATATCGTAATTGTTTTTAAATTAAACTCATGGTCTTATTTTTTAAGAAAATA
>NIJG01000109.1:48220-60316 GCA_002201625.1 Euglossa dilemma
CCCCCGTGGCGCTGGAGTACGATTTCGCGCGATCATCAATTATTTCATATTGCTTCGTTGTTGAGTAATAGTGTCACGATTTTATTATTTTCTAGAGTGTTATACAATCAGGTAGCATGAAAGTCGTGACATATTGTAAAGACTGTGTTGGTTCACCCATTCTTTCTTTAGAATGTTTCAATACGACACATCGTAACGTGCGTGCATAATAAAACTATATTACATGTATAAATAAAACTATTTTTAGATATTTTATACTGCATTCATTTCCTCACACTGCTACATCAACGATGATAATAATAAAAAATTATAAGTATTGTCATTTGTCTAAATTTTTTATTTGTTTTTCAATCTGGGCACGCCGATCACCGGTGGCCCCCATGGCGTTACAGTCTAGTTAAGTGCCGGTCACCGGTGGCCCCCATGGCGTTACAGTCGAGTTAAGTGCCGGTCACCGGTGACCCCCGTGGCATTCAACCTGTTAAGCAAGTTGTTTTGAGGCCTGTCCTTATCAGCTAGATCCTTTTAGTGACTAAGAGTCAACGGATCGTTGGTCATCCAACTATGTAACCGTTAAGTATAAAAATTATACGAGACTTAGAATTGTATATTTATCTATAGACAGCTCGTTCTCGCCTGACCGATCTGTGTATCGTGTATTTTCCGTGTATCCCGTTAGGATCGGCTGGCATTGTATCATAATCAACCTACCCTAATCACGGGACTAGTTGAAAATCGGTTAATTATCCCAACTATGGTACAATTGAAATTAAGCCGACATCGACGATTTCGTTCATTGACAGGCGAGTCATGCGTCCATCCCGAGTGAAACATAACCTAAAACCGCGTCGCTGGTGTAACCTAACCTAGAAACCGAGCGTCTCGATCCCGCCGCTAATTCCGACGAAGACGAATACGACGATAAAACGCACGCGGGTAATTAAGCTGCAACAATTAGCCAGCGTTGGCAATTTACTCTCGTCTTAATTTAAACGCGGGACTTAGGCGGTCGAAGTTCGCGCGCCGCGGAAAAACAAAGTTTTATTGCGCGGTTACACTTTCGTTGCAGGAAGCGTCGCGGGAAATGGTGCTCGATAAATTTACGACGAATTCGCCGATAAAAACAAAAAGGCAGTCGAACGAGCTATACGAAGAGGAAGAGAGAGAGAGAGGTGGCGAAAAAGGCGAAAAGGGAAAACAAAAGGGGTGGAAGAGAGAGTGAGGAGAGAGGTCGGGGAGAGAAACGGAGAGCATGCGTGTGTCCAGTAAATCCGAGCATCGTGAAACGGGGCAGCGGAGTTCGTCGAACGATCGACGACCATTCAAAAGCCACCGTCTGAAAAGTTTTTCCACCAGCGGCTCCAGTAAACACCGCCACCGGTTTTTCTTCAACTTTTCAACCTCTCCCCCACGGCTTCGAACCCACGGCACGATTCCGCGGCTCGATCTCTCCCTCAAGCCAACAAACTTTCCCATCGTTTCCTTCTCGCTTGTGACGTTGGCACACATAACGGACGAGCATCGGGCAATTCCGCGGAATTTATACGGTCGTTACACGAGGCATTGCCACTATTTACGACTGCGTGCTAGTTGGAGCACTCGCCGCTGAATAACTTGTTTGACTCGTTGCAAAACAGGCGACTAATAAAGAGGCGTCCGACGCCGATGCCGCTGTCGACTTTCCCAAAACACTAGCGCCGACGTCTCGAGAAATCGTCGCGTGATCTATCGCGTCGCCATCGTGAAACATGAGACGTCTCGAAGATGCTTCGGGAAGCAGAAAACGAAGAGAGGAAGAGGAATTGAATAAGCGAGAAAAGGAGTTTGGTACGAGTTAGAGATATTTAGATGATAGTTTTCGAAAATATATGGATCGTTCTAACGATTATCGATACGAAGCAGAGAGATACGAATTTTTAGAATGCGTGTGATGCATAAGTGTAGCGTACATGTGAGTGAATACAAGGCGAGGGACGAATGATGAAGAAAATATCAGTTTGAATCTAGAATCGGAAGGAAATACGAAATGTGTCTATTTAATTTATTTTATACGACTCGTTGTAAGAAATTGTAAGAATAATATGATCGAATATTACTTCAGCGATAAAATAACGAATATATAAGCGTGTAAGTCGAAAATAATAACGATACGAAATAAATACCTTATCCAACCGTAACACTATGAACATATTATTTTGAAATGGCACGAACCGAAGTTGCGCGTGTTTTACTGTCTATTTTTCGAAATAAAAATAACGGCGGTACATACGTGTTCGAAAAGAAACGATATTTCGAGCACATAATCTTTCCTGCTCTACCCCTTGCATAAATTTCAAACGTATACTTTGCACGGCAAACACGCGCGTAAATAATTCCGGGCGTATACCGTTGGACAAATAATTATGAGAAAAAGTAGCACGCTAATTGCAAAGCAGCGAAGCAACTTTCCTTTCTATCCGTAGAGCCCGTCGTTCGATTGTTTATAAAGCAACGATACTCGCGGCGAATCATAAAGCGCGCGTTGCAAATGGACAAGCATGCCTGGAATAATAACGCGGAACGTTCCTAGAGCAAAATGATATTCCTCAAAGAGATTTAATTAGTCGCGTTAGCTAAATTCCGCGGCTGTGCTTAAGATTCGCGGTTGTTTCCCGAAGAATTAAATTACCTACGAAGGTCCGGCAAATGTTTCTTTCGCGGGAATAAAGTTGTTTCCGCGAGTGGCGCTCCAGAGCAAACAGGATTCCTCGAACTCTTTTCGCCTCAAATTGCTCGAATATTTACAAAGAAAGTTAAACGGCGAAGGTATTAAATAAGAACGGTAAACAAGCGTTCCTCCTATTATTTTTTCACCCGGTATTTAGATGCTAATTCGTCCCAAGTATTTACTCCACGCGAGACACGATCCTCGAGCAAAATTTTTTGCCACTGTCCTGTTCCAAAACCTCCTCATTGTCTGTAATTCGAGTTGGACTTCACTCGCGTAGCCATATCAAAATATGTTATTTGAAGAGTAAAGAGGAATAATAAATTAAGCAACCACCATCATCGAACGACTTTACGCGATAAATGTAGAAGATACGAATGCTTTTGGAGCTACTTAGAAATAGAACGAAATATTGAAAAATTTAGAAATGTGAGAGGAAAGAAGATGGAACGAAAGGAATGAAAAGCGTAAAATTAACCAAATAGAACGAACATACTAATGACAACTTCAAGACCAAAGTAGAACAATAAATTAAAAAACCAACTTCATCGAATTACTTTACTCTATGGATGTAAAAGATATGGGAGTCTTTAGAAGTTACTTAGGAATAGAACGAAACCTTAAAAAATTTAGAAACGTAAGACGAAAGGAATTATTAAGAGGAAACAAGATGGATACGAAACGAACGGAAAGCATAAAGTTAACCAAATGGAACGAACATATACTAATGAGAAACATAAATAAATTAATGTTATACAAAATATTCGAGTATCATAAATAAAAACAAATGGAAATCGTAGAATAAAATTTAAGAAAGGAAAAATAATTAAAATATGAAAACAAAATATTATTCAATTATTTAAAGGAATGGGATGTGAGTGGAGCAGATAGCGGCTATTGAATAATCAATGATGTTGACAATGACCTCTTACCCCCCACCACTACCTAAAATTGTCGATGTGTCACTTACGAGTTGAACTAGTCAAATGACGCCATCATGGACGCGGCGCGTCTTATATAGCCGACGATCTGCCGAAAATCGGCGAAAATTTCCGAACTTTACCGATTTCGTTATTTATTACTTTTCCGCCGTAATAACCGATAAATTAATAATTCTTTCACTGTTATTGTAAATTTACATTATGGGCAATTTATTGTTAAAAATATTAATTTGTTATTAATAAGAAGCGCTGTAATTTATAAACTTTTTGTAAATTACGGGTATATTTAAACATAAGTATGCTATAAATTCGAATAATAGTTAATAATTTATTAATTTTTCCACTTTTATTTCACAATTACGTCACGGACAATTAGTTATCAACAATATTAATTGGTTATTAACAATAAGCATAATGGTATATAAACTTTTTGTGAATTATGTGTACATTTTAACGCGAGTATGTTATAAAATCAAGTAATAGCTAACAATTTATTAATTTTTTTTCACTTTTATTATTAATTAAGAATTAGAAATTGTAATTAATTAAGAAATACGATAACACAAGTATAAACATACTTCAAATACGACTCTAATATTATGGAAACACGTTGAAAATACTCTGGGATATTTAGAAAAGACTAAATTGTTAGAGGAAAAGAATATATTACTATTGAATTATTAGTAATTTTTAGTACAACGGTAATAAAAACAATGTCATTTAATATCTTGCTATATTTAACAGTCCAATAACTCTATTGTACATACCATAATAAATAATAAACACTATTATATATTTCATTCTTCGCGCAATGAGAATAGTATCGAAGAAAATGCAGCCGTACACACGTTGCAAAAATAACAATTACTATTTTCGAGACCCCGAAATTTGACAAAACCATACGAGTCGTAAAATAAAACATTTGAAAAAGTACCCACCACTATTATTTCTCGCAAAATAAATACCCCAATACCTAAAACCGACAACATAACCATCCCAACCGAAACCTCCATCTCGCCGCAAAGAAAAAGCAAATGCTCGAGAGAAAATCAAAGACAAAGGAAATCAGAACCTCGAAGACTCGAAAGACTCCAAATTACCGCCTATTCTCTGGAACAATTTGAAAATCATGCTGCACCCAATGACACGAAACTTCTCTGCACGCTGTCCATTAGCGTGCGCGCCGCGTCTCTTCATTCGCGACGCGGCGCAAAAATCACGCGAATTTCCGAAATTAGCATATCCTCGCTGAGGACGGTCTAGTCCAGCGTTGTCGCGATAGAAAAAGGGGGCACGCCTCCGGTTGGGGGGCGCCAGCGTCGTTCGGGGGGCGCGTGCGCGTGCGCGCGCGTTCGTCGCGAGACGGACCTTAAATATTTCCGTACGTGCGCGGTCCCGCGGCAGCGACGCGGCGAAAGAAAACAAAAATGAGTAATTGCACGCACGTATTACCGTGGAAAAGCCCTTCGTTGGCGCACGTACAGGCCGGCCGGCCTGAAGGGAAGACAGCGCGAGAAAAAAAGATGGCGGGACGCTGCCGGGGTGGCGGCCGTCCACCTCGTCGACGAACAGGGACGGAGAGGACGTTTCGCGTGAAACGAAAACGAAACGCGGATGAAGAAGGGGTTGGAGACCAGAGAGACGAGAGAGAGAGATAGAGGAAGGAAGAGAAGGGGTTGCAGCAAGCTCCAAGGCGGTTTTCGGACGAGGATGCTGCAAGACTGGCTTCTCTTTCTCTCTCTATTTATCTCCCTCTTTCTCTCTGTGTATTTTTCTCTTCCCGCGCGCTACGTTTGTCCCTTTCTTTGTCTGTCTTGCAGCGATTCTCGCGCTGCTTTTATTTTTCCACGCGGCTACTACCCTGGAGAAAAGTGTCGCGAAACAGGGGGAGAGAGGAAAGAAGAATCGCGTGGCTCTCGCGTTGTTTGCCCACGGTACGTCGTGCTCGTCTGAAAGGTACACAGGCATGGTCCATATGGATTTGGAAATGTTTGCCGGCCGTGCAGTACAAATATTAATAAAACGTAATATCTTCCGAATGCGTGCGTCCACGGGCGCAGGTGAGACGAACCGTCGCCCGGTTTTCCTCATTTTCCGCCGGTGCGCTCGGAAAAATGCTCCCCGAACGCCGCTAGTCGATGACTTTTCGAACCGTTTTTACTTTTCTCCTAGGTTTCCACTTGGGTGAACCTGTTCCTGTCACCTGGCCTCACCAGGGTTCCTCAGGTTCGCTGAACTTACTTCGTTTCGCGGGTCACTGACATCGGTGTAGTCTGAGTTTCTGGAAGTTTCGATAAAATTATTTATCCGAATTCGCGAAGTTGCGGAACGTGGAATCGAATCGATTGAGAAGATTTTTGAAGAAGGTTATGGAAATTATTTTTGGAAAATAGAGGAAGAGTTTCTTAATTTTTACGATAATTAAAATTGCACGGCTGAAAATAATAATGGAAAATTTTTTATTCGATGTGGAATGCAATTTCGTGGCATATTAAATATCGGGAAAGGCTGCAAAAGAAGGTGAAAGGGATAAGAATAAATTGAAAATGTACAATGAAACTTCCCCTAACTCATTTATTCCCATTATTGAATAGAAAGCCACAATACGTTTCCTATAAACAGCTGCCATATTCCATAATGAATATCATACTACACTCTTAAACTCGATTTATTGTAACATTTTTACGCGAAAATCCAACAACTTTGTTCCATAAAGAATATTTCAACAATTCGTCGTGCAGCAATCTAAATAAACAGGGTGTCCCAAGATATGTTACCAAATGAACGAAATTAAGAAAATATAAATGCCTTGTCACCATCATATTATTATAAAATAACTATCTATTTATTGAAAAAATCTAAAGACCTATACTTGCAAAATACTTTAAATAATATTATAAGAAAAATGGAAAAATAAGTAAATTCATTCCTATCCTCTCGATAAATACCATAATCCAACACTTCCATCATTAATATAATTCTGTTATTATCTCAAATCTAATTTTCTTCTAACTACTAATTTTCTGCTATATAAAATAAAATAATTACTCCTATTAAAATTACTATTTCCAAGATTAATATAATTCTGTTATTATCTCAAATCTAATTTTCTTCTACCAACTAATTTTCTGCTATATAAAATAATAAATTACCATTTCCCATAAATCATCCCCAAAACCTTAATCTTACTCTCTCTCGCAAACATCAAACTATCCCGTCCGCACAATGGACGCGAAAATCGCGAGACACCCTGTGCAATTGTTGCGGAAAAATTGTTAAATCGTTACAACGATTACCGGGAATTGCGAAGGCACGGTAACGATTAAAATTAATCTTCCAACTATTAATCGTTCGGAATAATTCCGCGTGTTGACAGAACAAACGAGGCGTTATCGATGAAAAGTGGAACGACTCGATGCCTTACGTTGCTGAACGCTCCAACAGGAACTCGGTGCTCGAGTTGTTATTAATTATGATACCGTAGGTAGAATGTTTCATAACAACCTGCCGGAAATTCGGTATTGTCAGCGTACACGGGGTCCCTGTTTCCGAAAACGCTGGACCCGGGGTTTCGAACAAATTTTTCGACGAGTAGCTCGTGTAACGAAAGAAGCATGTTCCCCAGCGCACAAAGACCGATATATCGGAAAGCTGTTGGGTCATTTAATATCGCGCGATATTTATATTATGAAATACACGTGGGCGCGTGTACGTGAATACGCCCACATCGTTAAACGGCCAAATATTTTTGCGGTGTATTGAGCTGACAAGATCAACAATACTCGGCGCGATCGAAAGCTAATAATAAAATAAAAAGTAAAAAAATGAGAAGAGAGGCGGGGGGAGGGGTACAAAAAAAGGAGGGAAAAGAGGGAAACCGCCCGACGCAGGTCGAACTGGGCGAAATCGACTTTGAAAATTGAATACTACGCTGTTCCCTATGCCGGGCCGGGGTGGGGGTAACAGAAAATAAACAGGTTCATTTGTAGGTAAATTTCATGGGAAAAAATTGCCTATGCTTCGTGTAAAAAGAGCGAACCTTTTGTTTTATTTTCGCTCGAAATTTCGGAAATGTAGGTGGGTTCCTCGATTTTCATCCGGGTAAAAATCAGGGCTAGTAAATTATACGTTGCACGAGTACCGTTGGGTATTAAAAATGAAATTTCGTTTCCATGTTTCAGATAAACATGCTTCAACTAATAGGGATTATCGGGTCATCGCGTCATGGAACTTTCGGACGAGTAATAAATTAATGCGAATACTGCGATATTAGAGAAGGATTAATTATTAGAGAGATATGGTTTACAGATGGTGAATAACACCTTTCGCGTTCGAAGACGAAGGAAGATATAATAGAATGCATTAAAAAATTAGATTACGCAACCTTTTCCCAGCTGTCTCATATTTTTCCTACTAGATAAAAGCTTTCTGCCGTATCTTCGCTGCGCGTTTCTATTTTCCCATAGAACGTTCTCTCTTTACGTTGCAGCGAACTCCCTAGATTCGCTGGCTCGTGAAATTTTGAGTAATCACGAACATAATGCAGCATCGAGTGTGGGATATTTTTAAAACCAAATTTCAATCCACCAATTACCCGACAGTTATCGTTTAATTACAGAGACATCGATAGAGGAACATAAAATATTTAATTCGATAAAATTGCCATATTTCAATAGATATTTGGCCATAAAATATTTGCGAAGATTTCCGATTTTCGAGGCACAACAAATTTTTCCGAGCCAGTAAATTAGATACTCGTTAAATACGAAATAAATTTAAATATTTGTTTCCTCTCGGTGAGATAAATTTTTCATAATAATAACACGTAACAAATTCATACATCTGAGAAAACTCGAGTTAAACTAGCTTAACTAAAAATCTTAACGAACGATAAAGATACATAAATAAATAGGTTCACGTCTTCAAGCTCTATCCAGCTGTCTAATATCCCATGCAACACCCGTGTATAAAAATACACGACAAAGACTTCGATTAAACAAACCCTGTCTCGGCCAACAATGAGCGTACGTAACAAATTTCTCTTCTCATAAAAATCCAACTATTCAGCCTGCTCGTCGAACAAACCCCTTTGCAGCCAGCCAACGCATCGTCTTCCCACCGTTCACAGCTCCGAGCAGATCTCGAATCGGTCGGATTTTCTCATGAAGCATCCCCAGGCTGCTGCAAACGAGGTGATACCCTTTCCACGAATCGTCTGGACGTCTGCGAACCGGCCAGCGGATTCTCATTCTTCGTCAGAGGGTACGCATAAATAATCACAGGCTGGAGGTGCAGGTAGCTCGAGCTGAGTGGCGGCCTTTATGGTCCCCCACGAAGCACCTCGAACCCGTTCCGGCCGCGGCCCCCCATTGGCTGGCCGTGCAGAGCTGTCCCGAGACCTCGCGAAACTTAAGGCCCCCGGTATCTGTCCTCCGGGTCAGACGGTCCGCCGATCTCGGCGGTGGGCCCGCCAGAGGCCTCCTCGATTTCATCCGCGATCGCGTGTCTTCAAAGTCCACTTCGTATCTCCGAGGATGACACGTGGAAGCTGTGATTTGTGCCGTGTGATCCACCGGGAAACTCAGTGATCGTTTCGTTTCGGTTTTATTATCAGTGCGATGATCGTTGGTGAAAGATCGGGCTTTCGCGTTGATCGTCGACGAAAATCGGGGATCCGGCTGATCGTCGCGGAAGGTACAGAACCTGTCGGAATTGGTAACAAAGAATTGTGAAATTTGTGACAGTAATAGTTGGAAATTGGGAATTGAAAATTGAGGAACTCTTGGGGATCGTCGATAGAGATATGGGAATTCTTGAGGATCGTCAATGGAAATTGGGATATTCTTTATGATCGGTTTTGAATATTCGGATATTCTTGAGAATTGACACTGAAAATTCGGAAAATTCAGGGGATCGTTGTAGAAAATTTATATGTTCTCGTGGACCGTTACCGAAAACTGGGAAATTTTCGGGAATCGTCGATAGAAATGTGGGAATTCTTGAAGACTATTAATAACAATTGGTATATCTTTGACAGTCGTTGAAAATTTGGATATTCTTGAGAATCGGTATAGAAAATTGGGGAATTTTTGAGAATCATCGCTAACAATTGGGAAATTCTTGAAAATCGTCAATAGAAATTGGGGAATTCTCGAGGAACGTCAATGAAAATTGAAGAATTCTTGTGAATCGCTAATAAAAATTGCTGAATTCTTGAGAATTATCACTTAAAATCGGGGAATTTGTAATAATAGTCACAGAAAATTAGCAGTTTTGAAGGGAATCATCGTTGAAAATTGAAAAATCAGTGACGATCCTCCTAGAAAATTGAAAATTCGTTTAAAACAGTCATTGAAAATTAGAAAATTCACTAAAATCGTTGTTAAAAATTGAAACACATAAAAATCACAGCTGACAACCCAAAATCTGTGTGAAACATCGTCAAAATTTGAGGAGCTAATCAGAACCATCGTCAAAAATTACGGTATTTAAAACCATTGGAAAATTCAAATTCAACCAGAAAATACTAGAATAAATCACCGATTATTATCAGCACCGCTTCAGTTTTCGAAAAGAGTTCTCTCGACACATCGATTAATAGCAATCGGACGGCGCTTAATTCTGTAGCCGAGCTTAGCGAAAATTTCGGGCCTCGATATTAAGGCATGGAAAACTTTCGATGCACCCTGTGATCAATAGTAGAGTCGCAACGCAGGCACTGAACAAGTTTCATAATTACGAAATTTGTCCCCGAGTTCGAAATTGCCTTCGTAACTCGTTCCATTCCGTAAGAAAAACACGGCACCGCGGCGGCTTAAACTTTCAGCAACTCGAAATTATTAATTTCCGCTGCACCGCCGCCATCGCGCGTTCCCTGGAAATTTCCGCTAAAAATCAAAGAACCAAGGTTTCCAGTGATTTCGACAACGTATAAACAGCCAGCCCTCGTTAAAATTACGTCTCGAAACCAAACGTCAGCCCCGCCTCTCGATTTCATCGTTTCACAAAGCCAAAAAAAAACCACGCGGCAAACCTAATCGTTCAACTTATCTTCATCCTTTGACCCGGACCTGTACACCGTGTCTCGCGTGGTTGTCCCGAAAAAATTCGTGGAAACGAAAATCGGAGAAATTCAAGAATAGCCTGGGAAAATTAGAATCTCGTTGCGCGACACCTGGACAGCTAATTCGTTGGCCGAATAGACGTAGAGATGGTCGAACACGTCGATTATCTGTTTTATTCAATAAACATCCTACCATCAGCGCGGACGTTGATGGGCGTTGCTAGCAGGGCACATTCACTTTACACGATCGCGTTAATGTAATACCTTATAGCCTGTCCACACGCGTGACTTAGCCCTCTAATTTACTTGCCAATCCGTACGGATTCATCGATACATACTTTCGTTAATGCGATCGATCGACGCCGCGCGTCGCCACGATCGTCGGAGGTCAGGGGGAAAAAATTCGAGGACAACCCGGATCGGTGCGAGGCTCGAATCGATGGAACGAACGGAACTGGAATGCAGCAACTGCGGAAAAATGTAAAAATCCGTCACGGAGAGTTAACAAACCCTAGACACCGGAACAATTGGAAAATCACGGGGCGACTGCAAAATTAAAAGTTCATGCCCGTCGCTAACGAGTTTTAATCGAAAATGTTCCCGTAAGTTTCTTAAAAAAGTCGCGTCAACTGCAACTTCCGCCATTGGTTTAGCCAGCTACCATTAAATCTGCAATAAAATGTCCGGGAAACCGGAGACGCGAATCGGTATAACGCGGTACGATCGAGTTATTATCTGTTTATGTTATCTGTGTGAAGATAAATGGAGATAGATAGAAAAGAAGCTTTCTCGGAAAGATAGAAGAAAATTTGTATGTTTTATTAGTCGTGTTATTTGGAAGAAAATAGTTCAGTGTGTTGCTTGAAAAAATCATACAAATTGGAAGTTCCTGGATCGGTTTGATCAGCTGCTGTGAAATGACAGAGAATACGAGAACCATAATCCGGTATCAAACTGATGCCTATTTAAAAATGGAGCGGAGTCATAGACAGGAAAGACACCAACCATAAAGAACGCAAGTAAATTTATATATTTTATTAACCCCTTAACACGGTTTAAATTTCAAGGTGACAAATTACATTTATTCTAAAATATTCTTGAGATATGAATTTTCGGCAATTCTAATTATACTACTGGGTGTCAAGATCATTAGCTAATTTGATAATAAAGAGATTCGAGAATTTTGGACCAATTATTCTGAAATAATTCGTTCCTTAAGGGGTTAATTACGTTATGAACAAAACATTGAAGAAATATTCTAAATCTCTACAACATAGATAAAACCAAAAATTTCATCGACAATACATTCTACAAAAATATTGCAAATATTTGAAATCTATGGAAAGAACCAAATGATCCGGCCATTAAGGGGTTAATCATATCAT
>NIJG01000109.1:60959-90686 GCA_002201625.1 Euglossa dilemma
ACATCATTAACAAAATCTCGGGAAAAGTATTCTGTAATTCTAAAATCCAGGAAAAAACAAACATTTCGATCCTTAAGGGATTAGCTTCACTACTAACAAAAGCTAGAAGAAACTGTTAAAAATTCCTAAAATTTATAAACGAAATCAAATAATTCGATCATTAAGAGTTAATCATGTCAAGAACATATGACGAAGAAACTATTCCAAATTTCTAACATCCAAGACAAATACAAAAATTCGGTCCTTAAGGAATTAGTTCCTTCAATAACAAAGCCTAGAAGAAACTATTCTAAATTCATAAAATTTATAAACGAAATCAAATAATCCGATCATTAAGGGGTCAATCACGTCATTAAAAAATGTCGAAGAAAATATTCCAAGATTCAAAAATCCCGGAAAATTAAAAACATTCGATCCTTAGGGGTTAGCTTCACCACTAACAAAGACTAGAAGAAACTGTTCCAAATTCCGAAAATTTATAAACGAAATCAAATAATCCGATCATTAAGGGGTCAATCACGTCATTAATAAATGTCGAAGAAAATATTCCAAATTTCAAATATCCAGGAAAATTCAAAACATTCGATCCTTGGGGGTTAGCTTCACCTCTAACAAAGACTAGAAGAAACTGTTCCAAATTCATAAAATTTATAAATGAAATCAAACAATTCGATCATTAGGGGATTAATCACGTCATTATCAAATCTCGAAGAAATTATTCCAAATTTCTAACATCCAAGAGAAACAAAATATTTAGTCCATAAGTGGTTAATTCCTCCACCACGAGAGCCTAAAAGGAACTACTCAAAATTTTTTAAATTTATAAATAAAATCAAACAATTGGATCATTAAGGGATTAATCACGTCATTAACAAATATCAAGAAAAATATTCTGAATTCCTATAAACAAGAATAAATACAAAAATTCGATCCCCAAGAAGTTACCTTCATTAACAGAACCTACAAGAATGTGTTTTATGTTCTTAAAATTTATAAACAAAATCAAACAATTCGATCATTAAGGGGTTAATCATGTCAGTTTCAAATCTCGAAGAAACTATTCCAAATTTCTAACATGCAGGAAAAATAAATATTTAATCCATAAGTTAATTCCTCCACCATCAGAACCTAGAAGGAACTACTACAAATTTTAAAAATTTATAAACAAAATCAAACAATTGGATCATTAAGGGATTAATCACGTCATTAACAAATATCGAGAAAAATATTTTGAATTTCTGTAAACAAGAAAAAATAAAGGAATTCGGTCCACAAGAGGTTACCTTCATTAACAGAACCTAGAAGAAACTCTTTTAAATTTCTAAAATTTATAAACAAAATCAAACAATTCGATCATTAAGGGGTTAATCACGTCAGTAACAAATCTCGAAGAAAGTATTCCAAATTTCTAACATCCAGGAAAAATACAAAAATTCGGTCCATAAGGGGTTAATACTATCACCACTAGAGTCTAAAAGAAACACTTCCACAAATTTCTAAAATACACGAAAAACAAAATAATTCCTTCATGAAACGGTAATTGCGTCATCGACAAGATCTCGAAGAACCTATTCCAAATTACTTAAATTCAGGAAAGACCCAATAATTCGAAGAGATCAATCCTGTCATCGGCGAAGCCTCGAAGTCCCCCATTCGAAATCTGTGAAACCTCGGAAAAAAGTTGAAAATACCTCGACTCTTAAACGATTCTAAATCTCGCCGCCAACGGACCGTGGAACAAACCAGCCCAAATGCCGAAAACCCATGGAAACCCCAGGAAAAACCGACGCCGACGCGACTCACCGCGCGAACTCGATTGCCGATCGGGAAATTCGCGATGGGTCACGGGAACACCTTTCGAAATAGCCCGAAGAAGCGTCCTTCGTGCTCTATCACGATTCCATACCTTATCGAATCACGGCGGTGCGGTGGCGGATCGAATGAGTCGCGGTTATTGGCCAATGAAATCGTCATGAAGTCCGTTTGGCCGTTCGGTATTTGCGGTGGCGGTACGACGACCCCGGTGCAAAATTTCGCTTCGATCCTTCGCGATCTCTCGATCCAGGAAAATATCTCCGACATCGTCGATCCTCTTCAACCACCCTTCCTTCGGGGATGAACGGGGTTGGCGAATCGAAAGGTCCGCTAACGAAGGAAACGAATGGACCGATACGCGTTTCGAGCAGGACGGATCTTCCGCGCTGCGAATGTTTATGGATCGAAGCCTATTCGATAATTGAGTTTCTCTGCCTCGCTTCATAATGGCTTTTAACACGGAGGAACGCGCGGGGGACAGAGGCCGGCGAGGAGAGCGAAAGAGAGAATTTAAAGCAGACGACTTGCAAAATTATTCCTCGGAACGTAATTAAACGCGGGAAGAGCCCGGGGATGAAATTTTATTGAGAACGAAGTTTTGTGGAACGTAATTAGGGGATCTGCTCGATACCTGCCGCCGATTCAAAGCGATCCCTCGCGCGGAGAAGAACGATAAAGACTCGGCCTCTGACCCATCGATCTGTTCGAATTATGAACCGCGAAATTCTTGCGAATCGCGTGAAACAGCGGGAAGGGAAACGTCGAACAATGGCCATCGCTCGCCGGCTTTCTGCCTCTCCCGTCGAAATTATTCTCCGATTCCGGGCTAATAAAATTCGAAAAGTACAGGTCTGTGATGTACGCCTCCGAAAATGGGAAATCCGCTGGTGAAAGAGCAGGTGAAAGGAAAATTCACGCGATCTTGGCTCCGAATGCACGGATTAACCCCAGGTGACTCGAAATCACTCGGACATTTTCCGTTTGGACGACTCTTTTGCATAATTATTATAGGTCAACACAAACGATCGAGGGATCGAGGAATCTCGGTTTGGAATAACTGAAGAACGCAGAACGAAAATTATGGAAATTAGAGAAATTTCGGATGTTTCCGATATTTTCGTGTCCTCTCGTCGAATATTACTATGATGAACTCGATTATCAAAAAAGAAGGGATCATTCGTAAATATATAACAAGAACGTACTTAAATATTAGCGTATCGATATTTTCCGGCTGTGTTGACCTTCCTTGTGCGTTTCGATACCACATGTGTTTCCGTAAAAAACGACGAAGATTATTTAAAGTCTTCTTATTTTGCTCGTCAGTTTGTCCGCACATATTTAATCGTATATTTGACACGCGTAAATTACAAAATTTTGGACCGCGAGGATTATTTCACACGACGTTGGAAAGCTGATGAAATCCTGACAGAATATGACAAAAATTAACTCGTTGAGACAGCAAGGACAATAACCAAGACAATTTTTCAAACTATCGATCGAAAAATACGTGACAATTATAAAAAGAGACACCATATACAGCGTATATTCATTTTCCATTCTTACTATTACACCACTCGGTTAAATTACGTTGATTTTTCGAACAAACAAAAACCCAATTAACAAATAAATCAGAATTTTTAAAAATCGCGGCTCGCGGATTGTTTGCAAATTGTGGAACAAAAAGAAAATCCTAATATTACTATACTGTTTATTCTATTCCGTTGCATATTACCTGACAGACTTACAAACTACCTGAAACCAAACCGAACAACGCAAAACCTAATTTATTTATCGAATTTCATTCCGCAAAAATATTCGCGAATTGTCTAATATTTAAAGAAGTCATTTAAAGCGAGCGATATAGGCAATTTCTTTGGAAAATATCGTGGTAAAAATTTCGCATAAACGTCTCCCCTTCGGCCCAAACAGCGAATAACGATCGAACAGTGTGGAAATTTGTCGGGCAACGCGATTATAAAACGGTGTCGACCCGGTTTCGTTGACAGCCTCAATGAAAACGATCGCGAACCGTATCGCGGCTGTTATTACGGATAATTCAAGCTGCATGTAAAACAGCGCCGATTAATTCCGGTCAATTGGAACGAAAATGCGGAAAACAGAGCGCGGAACCCGGGCACTTTTGTTTTCTTTCGACCCGGCCATTGCACCGGTGAAACCAAAATGGCCGATCACTTTCGATCTCTGATATCGAATCCGCGCAAGGAATCGTCTCCGGTGCCCCTCTCTCTTTCTCTCTTCTTTTCACTCTCGTTCCGATTCATCGCGAGAAAAAGGACGAATTCGATTCTTGAGTTGAGGAAAAGAGAAACGTATTGTTCCTTCGGATTTCCCGGTGATAGCGAAAGGAAAATGGCGGAAATATAAACAAGGGATGATGACGATCCTTCGATTGTCGCGAACATTTTAATTCGTTTTGTTACCCAAATTACGGCAGCCGGTTATTATGAAAGTGGTCTGAGCGAGAAATTAAAAAATGTTCGAATTTGTTATGTGTATATATATATGTATATTTTCTTTGTATACGTGTGTATTGTGATAATTGAAATTAGTTTTGTAAAGTGACAAAAATGGAGGAGCCTGAGATGCATTGTGATTAACTCTTTGTAGTTACCCTACTCGGAAATCAAGTATCTGGCGCGTTTATACTTATGATTTAGGCTATTTTCGTGATCGCTGGCGAATCATTTTTATTCCTTTGGTGTTGCATACCTTGCGGGAATTTTACTTCGTTTACTCGCGCAGGAATAGCCGAGCAGGTGTATTTATTTTATTCTATTTTAGGTTAGGAAGTTAGAAGTCGTTTATTCTTATTTTTAGTTCTCGTATCTTCTCGTGCCTTTTTTTTTTTTTAATTCTCCATCGCGAGCTTTTAGTTTTATTTGTTACTCTTAAGAAATTTGCGAATATACTCCCGGTTAAACGTAGTAAGCCTTGTATCGATGTAAGATAAAAATCGCGGGTCTTACCCCTTCGCGATTTAAAATACTCTGGTTTTATGCCGATTTTATGTATGATATTATTTATCGTTTAACGTTCTATCTTTTAAAAAAATTCTGATGGGCATTCTTTAGAAAAATCGCGACAAAAAAGAAGTTACGAAGACACTTCTGTCTCTGTGCGTAATCTTTTTATATCGGACACGTGAAAAGCAAGTGAGCAAGGCAAACGATGCGTTTCTACTTTAGCCTTACGTTTAGTTTGTTAGATCATAATAATCTCGTTTTATTTTATATCCTAAATTTACGTTTTCAAAAATTTATGGGCATTTTCCGAAGGATCGTAGTGGCGTTTATTTAAGAGAAATAAGAAATTTCGAATAGAAGATCATTCCCTTGCGAATCAGATAATTATTCATCGATATATGCATCTTATCTTCCATTTTATTTTACACGCCTCGTGAAAACAGTTACCGAATTCCCGTCGTGTTTTAAATTATTTCGAAAATTCTTTTACCATTTCACAAGATCCTCGACCAACCTTTAAATACGGTAATCCAGAGAAAATTATTATTAGTAGTACTTTACGAATAATCATCCCTGTAAATATTGTCACTTCTCAAAGGTGCTTCTCTAGAGTTACGAGATTAGCGATTAATTCATTTCCAGAAATTTCTACTCCTTATATACCCTAGCGATAAGAAAAAGAAGCATTTGAAATTACTATAAAGCGTGGAACGATGATTTTTAAAGCGTTTTAAAAGATTTCCGCGACGCTCGTGAGGATCGAAGAGTTCGAACGGATATTATCTTCCCGGAAATTCTTTCCGCCATTTTCCAATCGTTGTCGGTCACAGGCGGAAGTTAGAGAAAAACGATCCCGTCCTGTACCGTTCGAAAATCGAAGGAAACACCGGAAGCCGCGAGAAAATAGAGGAACGCGAGCCGAACCTGCGCTTGCCGTCGGTTGAAGTCTCCGAATTTTTCTGCCGACCACGCCAGTCTCGCGCCGAATTCATCCCCGCAAAAACCACACAAACATTACTCAGATACCACCCCCGTGATCTTCTTCGACCTCCGCGACAAAAACACGACCGAAAATAAAATTAAAAAGATACTATAAGTTTAAAAATCACAACGAAATCTCACTCATAAAGTCTCGTTTCTTCCAGAATTCTCGATAAATCCTCGATATTGGATTCAAAAAATAATTCGCAGTGATCCCAGTGAAGTGTTTCGCGATGTCCAAATTGTCCTTGCGAAATCTGCAAAAAAAAACGAATATTAAAATCTGATCTAAAGAAGTGTATCGAAAGTGATCGGTGAAAAGACAATTTAACCGCAAGTGAAAATCAAAGAACATTCTGGAATAAATTCTATGCGTGGAAATATTTCGTTCGCGTGTGATTTCGCGATAGAAAATGGCGTTCAAAGGCGGAAAGTTGCTCGCGAAAGTTGGCAAATGGCGACGCCTTCCGACGGCGCCACGTAAAAATGGTGGCCGCGGCGTCGGCCCGTCGCACGCCGCGATTTTGTCGCGATTTCACCGCGATTTTACCGCGATTTCCAAGCAACGAAATCGATCGTTAATGCTGCGAAAACAGTGTCGCATTTTCCGCGCGCATTTTCACCGGGGGTGATTAATTTTTAACAAACGGCAAATAAACGAATGCCGGGGTTACGGTCGCGTTTCGTCGCGACTTCGTTGTAATTCACGAGCTATCATTGTCCGGCCATAATGCAATTCGTTGAGCAAATAATTTCGAACGGAGCGCGCCGCGTCGGAATTATTAACATTTTTCGAGGCGAAATCGATGGAAAATTACGCGCAATTGCCGGGCGAAAGTAAAAGCGGCGATCGCCGCATTTAAACCGTTAACCGTGACCCTAAAAATTTGCAAATTCATCCGCGACCCGTGATTTCTATCGTCATTTTAATGCATCCGCGTTTCGCGAAACGGGTCACCCGAACATTTCCAGCGTCCAAGTGAAAGAAAGCGAATTTTACTCGCGAAATTTCTCCGCAGTTATATCCAACACTCGCGATTCTTTGCCGCGTCAAGGTAAATAGATAGGATTATTTTTTCCGGGCCTTTTTTTCCCTATTATTCTCTCTCTTCCTTCCTTTATTTCGAACAGCTGTATATTCGTCCGATCGAATATTTGACCGAAAAAGAAAAATGTTTAGGAAAGTAAACACAGCGAGTAGAGGATATTTTTCTGCGTGGAATTACCCGTGGAATTTCACCGCTCTGTTCCTCGATTTTCGACGACAAATAACGAAAAGTTTCACGCGAAAATGTGAACCTTCAGGTGTCAAGGAAATTTGAATATCGAAAGAAAGTGAAAATTAACTGGAGAATTTGGTGAAAACGGATGAAATCGAGGGAATCCGGCGAGAGTATCCGTCGGACGACGTCTGCGACGGTTCCAGTGTAAACTTAATCGCGGAAAAGTCATTTCTTACCTTAAACGCAGCCATAACTTCTTGTTTAACGCTCGTTTTAACCTGCCATAATTTCTGATGAAGGACTTAAACGTTTTACATTCGGACAAAAATTATCCGGGAAAATTAAGCGACGAGAAACCAGGACTTCCTCCTAATCATCGTAATTCAAGCAAAAATCTAACAAAATGGGGTGCTCGTTTCGGGAACATTTTTTTACATCTCCGTGCTCGTTACGCACCATGTTCGCCGCTCGTAAGTTTCGTATTAATCCGCTAATGTATTCCGAATTTTTCATTCGCCTATAGTTCGCCTGCCTTTAATCTCGATCCAGATCAACGTAAAAAATCGCGAAATTCTGGACACGTCATCCGGTTCATTATACTCCCAAAATGGCGGAGAACATTCCACTTTTACGCTTGGACCGAGTCACTTTGGATTGACACGTGTCACCGAAAAAGAAACGATGATTTTGTTAAATATTTGTCAATAACGGAATTTTTCAATATCGATAGAAATATACACAGAATGATTTTGTACCTTTCGACGAGATTTCTGACAGGTTCCAAGGAACCTTTATGATGATACTGAATGTTCTATTCGAGAATTCTCTGTGCGAATTCTCTGTGAAAAATAGAAATCTGAGACAAGGAAATTTTCGAGAATGGACAAAATTATTTAATTATCGCGAGTATAAGATTGTTTTGCAAACGAGAGAAATTTGCGAGATCTGTAAACTGTCGGCCAAGTGTAAGAACACGGAATGTTTTCTTTAGATAAATGTAATTTACTTATTTATTATTCGACAAATTTTCTTCGACAAAATTAATATTTCCATAAGCGTATCACGATTTCATCGATTCATTCTGAGATAAATAATAAGAAACAGAGATTGTTCGTTCACCCAATTTTCATTATTCACATTATTTACCTTCATTAAGAACCAGAAATATCCGAATACACATAGAATATTTTAAAAGAATCTTAATATTCGTAGAAAAAGACTAAAGCCTCATTATCATATCCTCTAAACTCATCGACCATTCTTCTATTACAACAACAACATAAAAAGACACCTTTTCAAATAATTCCATCGCAACTCGCAAATTTCAAGAATCATTCCTCTCATTTATTCATTCCATTTACCGCGTTTACAAAATTCAAAACACAACGAAAAAAATCACGACAAACCCTAAGCACGAAACAACTACCACCAACGACAAACAACCCCTATGTACTCGATATTTCAACATTTTTATCCAAGATCACCAGGTCAAAATATGTCAAAATATCGAAATCTACGACGAACAACAGTATACCTAAATCCAACACGAACTTCCACTATTATTAACAAGACTTATCATTAGTACAACAACATCGAACCCAAATCAGTGGATTTCTGAACACTTGGAAACCTTCTACCAATTGAACACGTCTGTCGATGTGATCGGAAATTGATTGGAAAAGAACAGAATGGAAGGCTGACGAAAATACCAATGAAATAGCGCTTTCTTCAAGAAGAAACGCAATACCTGACGCAAAATGAGCGAATCCGGAAGACGGATTCGGAGGACAATTAAGTGTATCGTTGCGACGGCTGACAGATTTTTGCTTATTAACCAGCCGTCGCTGGCCCGGGCATTGAATTTCATTTATTTTTTATACCGGCCCGGCTGTCAATAGCTTCCTCTTCCAATTTTTCTAGCGTTTGATTAATTTACGTGGCTGCGCACGCACGCGTCATCGTCTATCCGGCTGGGACAATTCAAAATGCCGGAAAATTTATTTCGCCCAGCTCACGGAGAACGTCGACCCCGTTTCCGCCAAGGTCTCCTTCGTTTGCAAGAAACCTGGCTAACGGATTCACGCCACTTTGCGCGGAAAAAGAGCCGAATGAAGGAAGAGTTTAATTTCTCAAGATCCTCGAGGATAACCACGACGAGCTGCTTCCTAATCCGATGAGTACATCTCTTTCTCTATTATACTCAATTTCTACTTTCTTTTTCAGTACCCGGTGTTTACCAACTGTCTTGGCTTCTACCTTTCTCTGTGCCTTCGTTTGATAATTTTTTTACTTTATAGCATCGGATTTTTATCGAGAAGCCGATTGGTGTCGAACATTCTGAAATTTTCGCGTGTTCTTTGGAATTTGTGATGATCAAAAACACCTCGTCAAGTTCAGAATATCAATAGAAGATGTATCAATAAGCTATTCGTTTCATCTATCAAGGAATCGTTGAATTATAAACCAAGCTGCATCGTAATGTGACTCGAGAGAAACTTCGAATTTGATATAATAACTTTTGAGAATTTTACGCATTTGTTGCACTAAATTTTTCGTTCTTCAGAGCTATTAAATTCATCCTTACCGGATTCGAATTTTATTTAATACTTTTATGAATTTTACGAATTTGTTGCACAAAATTTTTCGTTCTTCCCCACTATTAAATTCCTCCTTGCCGGATTCGAATTTGACACAATACTATTGAGAATTTTATGAATTTGTTGCACAAAATTTTTCGTTCTTCTCCGCCATTTAATTCCTCCATACCGGACTCGAATTTGACATAATGATTTTGAGAATTTAAACGAATTTATTGTATAAAATTGTTCGGTCTTCTTCGCCATTGAATTCCTCCATACCGGATTCGAATTTGACATAATACTTTCGAGAATTTTATAAATTTGTTGCAAAAAATCTTCCGTTTTTCTCCGCCATTAAATTCCTCCTCACCGGACTCAAATTTGCCATAATGAGTTTGAGAATTTAAAATAATTTATTGCATAAAATTTTTCGTTCTTCTTCGCCATTCAATTACTCCTTATCGGATTCGAATTTTACATAATACTTTTGAGAATTTTACGAATTTATTGCACTAAATTTTTCGTTTTTCTCCGTCATTAAATTCCTCCTTACCACATTCGAATTTAACACAATACTTTTGAGAATTTAAACGAATTTATCGTACAAAATTTTTCGTTCTTCTAAGCTATTAAATTCCTCCTTACCGGATTCTTGTCAGCGAACGAAAGAAATTTGAAAGGAACACGATACAAATTTCTAAATTCTCCGCTGTTTTCCGTTTCCATGCGCGAGCATGGATAATGAACACCAGTGATTACATCGCGCAAGTTATTTGTTATCGCATAAATATCTTGTCGCGAAACATACATCGCCTCGTTGGCCAGCCGATATAAACTTATATTAATCGACGTGATATATCGACCGCGTGCATCGAATAGATACGAATGGCTTGTTTCCGCCAATCGGTTCCCCGGTAAAAAGCAACTCCCTCTGCGCCCTCTCTTTTTGTTGCGTTTCTCCTTTTTTCCCCGATTTTTTTTTTTTTCTTTCTTTTTTTCGTCCCCCGTTTTTTTTCATTTTTTAACTCAGCACGCCGCGGATAATTTATAAACGTAAACAACCATAAGCAACGGGCGTGTAACGACCGGCTACACGAACGCGTAACTACACTCTCCTCGCGCCGGCGACAAAATGGTGGACGCGTATAAATCCATATATAGACGAGATATCGAAATTTTTTCCCTTCTCCCCTCTACCTGACCTTTTCCCGTTTTTTTTCTTTTTTCATTTCGACACACTTTTTCCTCGCCCGCCCGCCGTTAAGTGAAAGTATTTCAATGGAAAAGAAAAATAAAAAAAAAAAAGAAAAATAGCGAAACGCCGTAACGTTAACCGGGATAGGAAAAAAAGAGAGTCGAGACAAGCCGAGTTTTTTTTTTTTCAAATCGCCCGCCAATTCACCCGACAAGCCATTGTTCATCCGCGTTGCTTTCCGTTTCGTCTCCTTATTCCGCTTTCGATTTCTGGAGAAACGTGTAACCGCAAGATTGCATATTCATGTACGCCGGTACATATAGATTAACTACATAACGCTACCGGTACGGTCTATGTACAGACCATTTGATAGCAAGTGAGAGTGAAACCGGAAATGGATCGATCGACGGCACATTGTCACCTCGAAGAGACATTGCCCGGAACCAATCAATAATCAATTTCCATATTCCTTTAAAGTTATGCAAAAGAGCGAGCACTTTCCTCGCCTGTCCCGTTTCGCCGGCGCCATTTTTTCTTTCCGCCGTGGAGAAAAACGCGGGTCATTCGACGGAGGAGAACGCGGGGGAACGAGAATTTAATTTAAAAAATTCGAAACATTGGACGCATGTAATAAATCGAGAAAATAATTACATAATTATTACATAAATTACGCTGCATCGAGAATTATTCATTTCGACGTTGTTAATTATTCGAATAACACACCTGGATAATGAAACTAAATAAATTTTATATTTCATTAAGAGCAACTATGACGATGTTCTTTTAATTAGAGAACGAATTAAGACTTTTCGAAATTAATCTTACGATAAGTTGGAATAAATTTCACATTTTCGAACAGAAACAATGCAGCATTTTTTCCATTCGATCTTGCAACGCATCAAAACTCGGAACCGGTGTAATGCTTCATTATAAACGGTATCAAATTTTTATATCGAGCTGGAATTATTCACTCGAACGCAGTGCGCACTGGGATAATATTTTCAACGGAAACACAGCGAAATTCGGAAACTTGAAAACGCGAATAAACATCCTATTCACCCCGCTTTTTCCTCAAGACCTTTAAAAATCTTGATCGCCGATCGGTACGCGTTCAAATAACGTTCTTGGCAAAAATCTGAATGAACACGTCGCTGATGAAATACCCGCTTGGTGGAACTACGATAAATTATTACAGCGACTAATATTTCTTCCTTGCAAACAACCAACGGCCATCCAACATGGCGGCGTAGAATCTGTAGCTATTTAAACTCCCTCTGTTTACTTTCCTGCCGGTCGTTACACGCGTCGAATTAAATCGTTCTCCTTCGTTCAGAGACATCGAGCACGGGAGAAAAATCGAAAGACACGAGAAACATCGCCGGTTCTGATAAACCGTTCGGATTTTCGTCGATTCTTAAGCGACGAGGAAAAATTGGAAAATAAACGAAAGCACCGAGCCGTGCTTTATAGCTTCTCAGCTGACCCTACTGAATGTTCGCGCGATTCCCGATTAATTTTCTCGCCGTTCGATCCCGATGGAAGGTGGACGGTTTATCGCGGCGGGAAGGAAAGGGAAAACGGACGGAAAGGAATTGGCGAAAACGAGAAAGCTTCGAACGGCAGAGGAATTAATGTAACGTAAAAGGAACGAACGATCGGAGGCAAACGGGAAGTGATATCGACGCGATACCATCGGTATTGGAATGCAAATTATTAACGCTCGTATTTCGAGAAGTTGCTCCGCCAACTTTTCCACGGCATTTCGTTTTATCCAATCAATTTACCTTCAGGAGGCTTAATGAAATTTCGCCCGGCATCGAACGGCCGGCCACGTGTTTGCGATCCTCCTCGATTTTCGACCCAGTGCTGCACGCGTGTGCCGGCTGACGCATTAATCCGACAAACTTTTAAATAAAAACCATTATTTTTGGCTACGTACGTTCAACACAAAAATATCGCGGGAGAATAGAGACCGGGAGGATGTTTGTTTCTCCACGATGAAAAAGAAAATTTCTCAACGATTTGCCGACGAAAGGATTAATTGCTTATTCCGATTTTGCTATTATACACCATTTTTCAGCGTTGGAACGTGAAACGCGGGATAATTACTCGCGAATCTTTCTCTCTTCCGTATCATCCGATAATTATTCAAAATAGAAACTAGAGAGCCGATTGATATTTCTTTTTTAATTTTGCCACTGGATTTGATATTGAAATATAAGATATTATATTATTTGTTTTTCATTTTAGGATACTCTACTAATTTTTCGAAACTGGAGTAAAAAAATTAATTGTTTTGTTTTTCTAATATCGGAATACAAACTATTGGCTTTCAATTTCTTTTCTTTTCCACTTCGGAATAATTCGATGACTCTACAAAACAGAATCAAAATAATTAATCGAACTTCTTTTCAACTTTGACCTATATGTGATTTTCTTTCGTCGTATAATTTGATAATTCCTAAACAGAAGTGAGATAATTAATCGATAATTTTCCTAATTTAATTTACCAAAAAAAAAATACTAAAAATGGAGATTTATTTTCAGAAAACCTAATTTCAAACGAGCCTTAATTCGACCACGCCCTCCTCGCCTCGCCGATTCTTCAAAAATGAGATCGATATCCAAGCAACCCCCAAACGCAAACCCCTGAAAAATAAGAAGCCAATCGCACCATCGTTCCTCCATCGTACGCCATTAAACCCGAAAATGACGCAAGCAAGAACCGTTCCACATTCGACGTGTCGAAAACGCGAAATCTGTAAAATCCAGAAATTTCCTCCCATCGGTTCCTCGCGTCCGCCATAACATTCCCTGCAATCTAACTTCTGAGCAGCAACGTTAAACTTCCAACGACCCAAAGCCGTTTCCATTAACCCGAAACACGAAATCGCGCGGCCCCATCGAGGCTGAGAATTGGAACGACGAAAGTATTAACAAAGGCTGGCGAAAATTAATCAGCGATTGCCGTCAGGCCGGGCGGTGCCCTGGTCGAACAAAACCGCTCTCCACCCCAGGGTCCTTGGCGAGAAAGCGGCGGTAATCAAGAAGGGATGCTCTCGAGGGTTGGTCCAAACATTCTACCTGCTCGATCGCTTTTCGTCACCATCAAAGTACAATTCGTGGCCATCAGAGGCAGGGCCCGGAGCCCTTGGCCGAAAAGGGAGAGACGCCACCGTGACGGTTGCGGAAGGAGCCATTCCTCTCCTGATGAACTTTGCACGCCAAAGGGCCGGCCGAGGCGAGGGGGACATGGCGAGGTGGCGAGGCTCGCCCCTAAAAGGGTGAGAGGAAACGGCGTGAAGAGGGAGAATAAGGGAAAGTAGCACGGAGCTAGCAGAGGCGGAGACAAAGTCAGCCTCTGGCTGCCGGGCAGCCTGGGAATTAATTAAAAATTATCCGAAAACGAAATTCGCCGACAAAGCTCGAGCGTCTCGGCGCAGCGACGTCCTCGGGACTTCTGCGGCTGTCAGACGCCATTCACCGACATCCTCCCGAAACGCGGCCAGTCTTTGGAAACGCGGCCAGGCTGGTGTTCCCGGTGACCATCGCGATATCGCGTCGGTAGGCCTACGCGATGGGTAGATTCTGCCGGTGACTACGTGGCCAGCAGGGCTGCGATACGGCCGGTATAATATTTCAAAGTGCCTAACCGAAACGGGCGGGACAATGGAGGGCAGCCATCTTCCACGGGGTTCGCATGAACGGTGGAGCAGCACCCCGGTGCCACCCTATCAGCGAGGCCGTACAACGCGGAGAAACACGAGGACAAGAGGGTTGCCGAGGGTTGGCCTGAGGTTGAGGGATCGTTTAGCATTCGTCGTCGTTTTCGTTTCTCCGAAGGGCGAAGGGCGACGCGGAGAGGAACGGAGAGGAGAGAAGGCCGAGGGTGCGCGCGAAGAGAGAGAGAAGCGAAGGAGAGAGAGAGAGAAGGTCGGAAGGGTGGACGATGATGTTCCGAGCCCTCGAATTCTTTCTCCCTCCGCTGACTCGTGCTTCAGCCTCTGCCGGCCGGTTCTCTGTCCGCCTTTCCGCAGCTGTCTCCCTCCTTTTCGACCCCCCCTTTCGACCCCGCGCAACGCCGTTTTCCCTGTTTCACTTGGAAAAAGCAAGTCTCCGCAAACAAAGGGCCGCGCTGTGCCAGACAGCCCTGGCCTGGATAAGCGGCCGATCGCGCGATTATAACGGCAGGGATAATGCTTATTATGCGCCGCAGCACGGCCGGCCACTGTCCTTCCAACCCCCTTGGGAACCCGAGGCTCTGCCGGAGAACAACCATATACGCCCCGTGAACGGCCTCCTCAAGGATTAACCGGCTACCACGATTTCCCTTTAGCCGGTCTTTTCGGGCTTTCGCCGCCAGCCCGTTTCTATTTTACGCTAATGGCTCGCTCCTTTTTTTCTTTTCGCTTCGGGAACCAAGGAACTCGGATCAGAGAGGGATACATTCCAGTTTCCGACCGGGGACTTTCCGTTTTGGGTTAGATTCGTTATCGATGTACGGGCTTCTTTTCAACAGCGTCGAGATTCCAAGGGAGATTCGGGGTGGCTCGGCCCGCGCTGGATAGAATCGGAATATACTGACTTTCGAGAATTTTCGAGTTAACTGGAATTTTTGATCGACTGAGAAATTTGGGGAATAAGATTGACACAGTTTTGGTAACGGTATAAGACTCACTTTTAAAATCGATATGGAAGATAAATCTTTGCAATCCTGCAAATTGTAAAAGGTTAAACGTGGTAAACGAGTCACAGGTTGGCCGCGATGTAAACTACCCTTGTTAGATGCGACTAATTTGCATTAAACCCTGTCGTAGTTTTATAGCGATGCTTTAACGATCTGAAAAACACGGGTCAACCCTGCGACTACAGTTGAATAATTGATTTCGGATTTCTGGTTTTACTAGCAGGAAAAGTGATATTGATAATATTACATACGTGTCGGTGATTATGAGAGTGGATTATGTCATATATGGATCTAAATTTTGCGTTTGGGGAATTAATAAAGCATCTTTGGTACAATTACAAACTCCATATGATAGTCCTGGATTTTCATTAATTTTCACAAAAATAAATCTATATTATAAAATTCTCTAAATACGTGGAAAATTAATTTTTTTCTTTAATTATTGACTTAGACCACTCTCATAATTATCAACACGTATGTGTACTATATTTAGGAACATACTAGATGTCTATATCCTTGGAAGATGGCTGTACCAATGACACGTCCGTACGTATAATCTCAAATTTTATTTGGGCTACTGTTTCCAAAAATTCCATGAAATCTATTTCTACGAAATTGCCGTTTTTAAATTATACATTACCGAATCAGTAACCATCGAGTCACTTTTCTTTGGTCATACACTAACGAGGAAAAATTCTTGTTCCAGCTAAATAATTATTTCCGAATTTTATTTTTATATTATAGGGAAACCCTAAATCAAGATGGAAGATCTACATTTAAATTGCATCAATCGGTCATTATCGTAAACATCGTTTCTTCTTCGACTATGTATCGCGACAAAATTCTTGTTCCAGCGAAATAATTATTTCTGAATTTTATTTTTATATTATAGGGAAACCCTAAATCAAGATGGAAGATCTACATTTAAATTGCATCAATCAATCATTATCGTAAACATCTCTTCATCTTCGACTATGTATCGCGACAAAGACTGACCCAAAAACGAATTGTTCTCCTCGCTTCTGCTTCCTCGAAAAATTGGTCCATAAATTCAGATCGGAAGACCGCAGTCGCTTGAAATTTTCACACTAACAAAATTGCTTCGAAATTCCTCCATCTGCTTCGATTTTTCGTCACATTTCGCGTGTCAGCGCGGCGTATTTACACAATTCCCGCCATCTACGCTTCGACATCGGTTCGAACCTTTTTCTATAATGTCCAACGCAAAGGGAGACGTGGAAAGGTCTATAAAATTTTCGGCATATTTCACGGTTAACGGAACGCATATATATTTTAAATATTACACCGGATCATGGAAAAACTCACGTGCCGCTTAAAAATCTGACAAACGCGCCCGTCCATCCGCTCTCCGACAGCAGCAAGAGCAAAAATTCGATCGAGGTAAAAATTATAAGTAGACTCGACGAAAATTGCGGGGAAGTCCATTCTCCAAAGGACCGAGCCGCGTGCACGCCGGAACTGGCGTGTTTTGCGAACTTTCCGCGAAAACCGGCCCCACTTATTCCAAACCCCGCTCGTCCAAACGAATTTTCCATTCGCTTCGGGGTCAATGCTCGCGTTCGTAAACGACTACAAATTGCCGCGCAATCGTCGAATCTGTTACACAGCCTTAGGCATGACACACGAAATCCTCGGTTTTTTTCCACCACGGCCGTACCCCGTTCGCGAAGGGCTCGCGATCGCCATGTGTACGCGGCTTGAGTCATCGCAGTCGCGTAAGACCGTACGAACGTTTTACGAACGGTAAATATAATTTTGGCAGAGAACGAAAATACATGAAAATTATAAATCGAATGTTTGCTGTGTTCTGTTTTAAATAATTGGATGATTACGGAAAAAATTCCAAATCTGTTTTCCAAAATGAACTCCTTTAAACTGATAACGGTCGCGAAATCGTCGATTTTTCTACTGCGTATGTTCTACTCGAAAAAAACATCTACTTTAAAATCACGAAAGATGATGGACACGTTAGGAAATTGTTCGTTATAATTTTAATAAAAAAGAAACAGAAATATCGGCATATAAAAATATGTGAAAATACAAAAATGGCGGGAAATTAGAGATCGAATAATTGGATGATTACGGAAAAAATTCCAAATCTGTTTTCCAAAATGAACTCCTTTAAACTGATAACGGTCGCGAAATCGTCGATTTTTCTACTGCGTATGTTCTACTCGAAAAGATATCTACTTCAAAATCACGAAAGATGATGGACACGTTAAGAAATGGTTCGTTATAGTTTTAATAGAAAAGTAAAAGAAATATCTGAAAGTTCAAAAATGGCGGGAAATTAGAGATCGAATAATTGGATGATTACGGAAAAAATTCCAAATCTGTTTTCCAAAATGAACTCCTTTAAACTGATAACGGTCGCGAAATCGTCGATTTTTCTACTGCGTATGTTCTACTCTAAAAGATATCTACTTCAAAATCACGAAAGACGATGGACACGTTAGAAAATTGTTCGTTATAGTTTTAATAGAAAAGAAAAAAAAAGGAAAAAGATATAGAAATATGTAAAAATATAAAGATGGCGGGAAATTATAGATCGAATCATTGCTATATTTTTTTCTAAATAATTGGATAATTCACAACGAAATTCCACATTTGTTTTCCAAAATAGACGCCTATAAATTGATATATCGTTTCGCAAACAAAAATTTCTGTATTTATCGTCGAATTTATTATATATTTAAATACCGGCATCGTAATCGTAGATTTTTCTACTGCGTTCGTTCTACTCAAAAAGATCCTGCTTCAAAATCGCGAAAGATCATAAACACGTTAGGAAAATGGTCGATATAATTCTAAAATTGAACAATTCACGAAGAAATTCCTCGTCTGTTTTTCAAAAGGGATACCCATAAGCTGATATGTCGTTTCGCAAACCGAAATTTGTTTATTTATCGCTGTATAATCATCGAATTTCTTATACAGTCTCGAACATTAATTTCGATATCGTCGATTTTTCTACTGCCTCTATTCTACTCAAAAAAATCTAACTTAAAAAATCGCAAAAAATCATGGACACGTTAGGAAATTGGTCGATATAGTTTTAATAAAAGAGAAACAGAAATATCCGCGAATATAAATATGTGAAAATACAAAGATAACAGGAAATTATATATCGAATCTTTGCTATATTTTTTTTCTAAATAATTGGATAATTCACAAAGAAATTCCGCATTTGTTTTCCAAAATGGACTTCTATAAACTGATATATCGTTTCACAAATAGGAATTTATCTATTTATCGCTGTAAAATCGTCAAATTTATCTATCCCTGGACACCGGTCTTCGAAATCCTCGATTTTTCTACTGCATCTGTTTTATTCTAAAAATTCTACTTCAAAATCGTGAAAGATCATGGACACGTTAAGAAATTGGTCGATATAGTTCTACGATTAGACAATTCACGAAGAAACTCCGCTTCTGATTTTCAAAATGGACTCTTATAAGCTGACCAACCATTTCGCAAACAGGTATTCGCCAATTCATCGCTGTATGGTCGCCGAATCCGATACATAGCATTACACGAATAGACAGGAATATTAAATTCGTCGATTCTTCTACCACAGCTACCCCATTCGCAAAGAACTGGCGCACGCGCCATATTTACGCGAGACCAGAGTCTTGGAAGTCGCGCAAGGCCGTAGGTTCGGAGGACTCGTTACGAAACCGGCCGACATGGTTTTGATAGAAAATGAGGAAAAAATAGCCACGCATATACACGTGCAAGGACGACAGAAGAGCGTAGATTGAATCCTTGCCACGCTTTGTTCTAAATAATTGGACGATTAACGAGAAATTCCGCTTCTGCTTTTCAAGATCGACACCCGCGCGCTGACGTACCGTTTCGTAAACAGGCGTCCGCCTATTTCTCCTCGGAGGAATCGAATCTCCGTGAACAAAGGACCGATGTTCGTGACAACCCTGGCTCAGATAGCCAGCCGATCGTATGATTACAACGGGAGGGATAATGTGTATTATGCGTCGATGCAGTATAAACGGTTCCGGTACTTCCGGCAATGAATACTCCCAGAGGAACAATACGCAGGCTTCTCGAGTATAAACCGATTATTGTACCCCCCTCTCTCTCTCCTGCTTTCATCTTTCTACCCCTTCCCTCTTTTTTTAGTCGCTTCTTCCCTTTGTTTTCGTCGTTTTGTTCGATTTTTATCTCTTCCTCCTTCTCGTTTCTTCTTTTTTTCTGTCGCTCCGTGTTTCTTTTTTCCCGTTGGTTTCTCATCGGTTATCGCCACGCTCCTTTCGCTTTCGTCACCTTCAAAAATACCGGAGGGGGTCGATCGATCGCGCGGAGGACCGGAATTCGAGGGACTGGGCTGCGTTTCCGTTCGGATTCTTCCTGACCTTTATCGACACTGGTCCTGAGAGCGATTCCGTTTCGATTTCGGTATCCCGAGAATTGCAACGGAGAATCTGTATATTCAATCGATAAAATGTTATTTGAAAGTTTCTCTAAATTTTTCTAAATTTTGGGTTTAACAATTGGACACACTGGCTAAATTTTTTCGGAACGATACTCGATTTCGAGACTAAACAAAATTTTCGGGCAATTCTGTTGTATAATGAATATAAATGTTCTACTAATGTATCTCTAATTACCGTTTTGCAAGAACTTTCTACGCGTCCAATTAAAATTTTCGATCGTCAAAGGCACGGTAAACAATACTATTTTCTACAGGACTCGATACTTCGAAATAATTATGAAAATTAGACGGTCCCGGAATTATAACGACATAAAAAATAATTCATCTAATTAATAATTCGTAGAAATTGGGTTAATTCAAAATTCCTCACGCATATGGCGCGCGTATCCTCAGACCGGTTCTCAATTTTTATCGTACCTTCCTGTTCCCCGTTCGAGAAGCATAATAAATTCATAAACCCCGTGGACCTCTAGAAGCAGACCGATCGCTATTCCCGCTAGAGCCAGGAAAAAATGAAAATTCCCCGGATTTTTGGGTCAGCTTTGATCGTTGCCGGTGAATTAACTCGAACGTTTCGCGAATGCACTGTTACGAGCAAGTTCCACGCCGTATGATTGGAGAACTCTGGTTACGAACAATGGCTCGGATTAACTCAACCCGTTACATACGTGACACGTGTTCGACACACACGGACCGATCGATCGGAAACCTTTTTTTTTTTTTTCCTTTTTTTTTCGATCTTTTGCAGTCAGACGTTTTGTGTCCTCGAATTCCTGGTACATTGACCGAATTAAAAAAGGGAAAAAAAGAGGGGAAAAACGAAAAAGGAGAGAAAAAAAGAGAGAGGGGAAAAAAGGAGGGAAAAGGGAAGAAAAACGAAAAAGAGAGAAAGAGAAAGGGGGAGAAAGGGAAGGAGAAAAAGGAGGGAAATAGAATGGTGGAAAAAGGGACAAGGAAACGTTCGCAACCCGCTACGTTTCATTCATTGCTCGAAACCGTATGCGGTTTCGCTTTACCGAAAACAGAGAAGATTCGTGTCAGAAGATCACTCGCTGAGTGGTGTTCGGAAGGAGAAAAGGGGGAAAAAATATTTAACAACATTTCACGTAGCATGCATCGATTTACTTAAAGCGTAACGCTCATACGGCCGCGTATAAATACTATTATTTCTTCCGCGATTTCTTTTTACGCCGTTTTTTCAATCGAATACAACGAGCAATAACTATTATTGAAATATTAATTGGCGAAAGGACGAAAGGCGCGAGAGCCAGTATCGATTCCTTTCGACGATCGTTTCTTCTTTTCTCTATTTTCTCTCTCTTTCTCTCTCTCGCTTGTTCGTTTCTTTCCTTTTTCTCCCCTTTTTTCCTCATTTTTTCTCCCGTCGACGCGGAATACGTTCGATGAATAATTTCCTTTCACGAACGATTGCTATTTTCGAATTAGCTTGAGCTACCCGCAGCCTCTGGCGTTTATTCGATACGTATGATCAGAATATCGCAGTTACAAGTAACAAGCCGATTTCATTTGTTCTACCTTGCACACGTACGCGTTAACGTGTATCTATCAACGGTGGCCGTAGATTGGCCAGGTAAAAAATTCATTCGTGATATTTTAACCGGTGCCTATGGCGGATACGAGAGCCCTGCAAACGCTGATTTTCTTATCACGACCCCTGTTCCGATCGATTTAAAAATTTCCCTCGATCATCGCGGTCATCCGAGCGATTATTCCGATATGTTTTGACACGCGAATGTTTCTCACCGGTTGTTTCGTAATTTCATTCCGCGTAATATCCTCTGACTCGAAGGTTATATACACGATCTATGATTTTTGTAACTTCTCCATTTCATTGTTATTTTTTTACTTGCCGTTTTGTCAAAATGCCAATGATTTAGCTAATAATTATGGTACAGAATTCTAATTCTTTCTTTTCAACAGATAAGCGAAATTCCAATCATGAACAGAATCAAAAAATTCGACAATTTGGTGTTATGGAAATAAGTGAAATATATCTTGACAGAAAAATATAATACAGAAATATAATAGACGAAAAGAAATGCTATTTATCATTATTCAAAAATTTATGAATTGGACTTGAAAATCCACTGCCTAAATTTTCGTTAAAAAGAAATAATAATTATCGTACTTGCCATCCAATTTGCTCAGTTAAATTAAAGTTATCTACATCTCGAAGGTTCTGTAATCAAAAATTATCTCTCGCAAAAATTGAATAAAAATTGGAATTTTAATCGAAGAATCGCTCACGATTGCATTTCAAAATTCTAATTGTAATAAATAGGTACCGAAGGTAGAAGCTCGGTTTCACTCTTTTTCTTTTAAATTAATCACCACCGCCTGTATTAATTTTCCAATAGCTCGTTACGAAGGATCCAAGGATTAACAAACAAATTTAACGGAGAATTCTTCGTTAACCACCGGTACGGGTTCTTTAAAACTATGGCTAAACGAATCAGCGGATGCAGTATTTGTGCCGTGTCGTTGGTGGCTGTTGCATTTTAATGAATTCCAGAATTATACAAGCCTGGCGCATGAATACGATGCACGCGATAAGGAAAACTCGGTCGTAAGGAAAACAATGAATTCGTCCATAAATCGTTTGAAAAGACCTTCATTTCCCAGCGAATCGCATCATGAACGATCATTAACAGGTTTAACCGCTTGGTCCTGTATAAAAAACGTTTATACAACTTCAACGACTGTCTCGGTACAACCTTTTCCTCTTACACAATGAATATCGCAAACGAGACTTTCCTCGAGGCCATTCGTAAAATCCAAGAAAGCGTTTGAACTAATTTTCAAGGAGAAGTTAGTCGATGCTCGACTGTTAAACCTGATATACTCGAGGCTTTGCAGAAACTGAGCAATTTTTGCAAATTTTTATACAAAATATGACACGCCCATATCTTAATAAAGAATTGGTTATCCTAACAGACTTTTCATCGAAAAATTTAAAACGAGGACCATCCGATTAAAATTATGACAATTTTACGAATATTACTGTGAAACAAAATGCTTTTCAAAAGAGGGGTTAGAAAATTAGAAAATTTGGCATCGAATCGACCGCATTGACCACCGGATTAAAATTATGATAATTTTACGAATATTACTGTGAAACAAAATGCTTTTCAAAAGAGGGGTTAGAAAATTAGAAAATTTGGCATCGAATCGACCGCATTGACCACCGGATTAAAATTATGATAATTTTACGAATATTACTGTGAAACAAAATGCTTTTCAAAAGAGGGGTTAGAAAATTAGAAAATTTGGCATCGAATCGACCGCATTGACCACCGGATTAAAATTATGATAATTTTACGAATATTACTGTGAAACAAAATGCTTTTCAAAAGAGGGGTTAGAAAATTAGAAAATTTGGCATCGAATCGACCGCATTGACCACCGGATTAAAATTATGATAATTTTACGAATATTACTGTGAAACAAAATGCTTTTCAAAAGAGGGGTTAGAAAATTAGAAAATTTGGCATCGAATCGACCGCATTGACCACCGGATTAAAATTATGATAATTTTACGAATATTACTGTGAAACAAAATGCTTTTCAAAAGAGGGGTTAGAAAATTAGAAAATTTGGCATCGAATCGACCGCATTGACCACCGGATTATAATTATGACAATTTTACGAATATTACTATGAAACAAAATGCTTTTCAAAAGTGGGGTTAGAAAATTAGATAAATTGGCATCGAATCAACCGTATTAATAAAATATACTAAGTCCAGACCTTGCTAAAGAATTCGTTGTCTAAATAGAAAAATTTGGAACGAGAGTAATCGGATTATAGCGGAGACCAGTTTGCAAATATTGCTGCGAAATAAAATGCTTGCAGATAAATAAAATTAAAAAATTTAGAACTGAAATGGATTGAAATTATGGATCTCTCGTAAATTTTATTTCGGCAAAGAGTTTAGAACTAATGAAATCGTCCTAGGTTTCCAAATATTTCGCAAACCTGATAACGAAATAAAATACATCTATACTATTACATAAACAAACGTTTTAATTGCAGCATTTGAAATTAAAACAATCTAGTAGCAGGACAAACGCTATGAAACAAAATACCAATACAACATCCAAAAGAATTTATTACCTAAACATACATCTTCAACATAAAATTCAGACCTAAATTAATCATTTCGAAATACAGAATCTTCCACTACTCAAACTACAAAATGAAAAAAGAAAAATCACATTTGCAAAAATGAATAAAAACATACCATCGAAAAACACGATTTAATTATAAAAACAGGACTAGAGCTAAAACAATAATTCTAATATATCTCGCAGACCTTGTTATGCAACAATTGACAATTCAGTAACATACAAAATCAGTCCTGGCAAAATTCACGCTTTCGCAGACAAAAATAACACCGAAGCAAAAACCGACAAAGACAATGCAACATTCAATCAAGCACAGATCAACCACATCTGAAGACAATTCACCACTTACCTTCACGTCTCCATCCAAACTCCAAGACCACTGAAACACCAAGAAACTTATCGCCCAGTGTCCCAATTCGATTTTCCGCGCACCACCAGAACCGTACACCGACCAAGAAAAAAGGAGAGAAAAAAGAGGAAAGGATAACGAAACGGTACACGATCTCTCGAGGTCACGATCTGACCATGTGCATCCGGAAGCAGAGGGTCGAAGGCCGATGGAAATCGATCGGGGGACGGTAGTCACGGACAACAGAGGCGAATTGAATCGGGTCGGTGCACGTGTGACGATATTAATGTACCGATCGATGGCCTAATGAAGATGTATCCAGTTCCTGGCAATTTCTACTAGACCTGCGAAATCCTAGCAGCAGGGACCTTGAATTCCGGCGAACCCGAACAGCCGGTCGGCCGGTCAATGGATTGCACGACCAATAACTTCCCCGGGATAAACGCGTGGGCTTTGAGATCGCGTGTGTATTAATCTGGCGATAAAATATCGCGCGGATTTTTCTCCCTTTTTTTTTGCCCCTCCCCACCCTGCATTCTCCAACCCCGTGCTCTTTTTTTTTGCATTTTACCCCGTCCCTTTGTTCCGTTTGGTCCCCCTCTCTTTTTTTCTAGCTCGCGCACCGAGTTCACCGAGTTCGACTGCCACGCGAAAATCGGCAAGTTAGGCGAAACTGGAGCACTCCTTGTTGCGCCGAGAAACCAGATATTTCCTGGGACAAATCTAAGTGGGCCCTATCGCGTTTCTTTTCAGGAAGGAAGATTTTTTTACAGGAATTTTTAACTTGGACACATATGAACGTTTAAAGTTTCTTTTTGATATATAGGAGTTTTTAGAAACAACATACGCTATGAAAACGAGAAGAGGATTTTTAAATGATCAACTACGTTTCTTGATTAGATTTTAAGAAAGGTTGGACATTTATTTTTAATAGGAAATATAGGTTTGTGTTTAATGTTTTCCGAAAGACACGAATATTTGTTGCAGATAAGGAACTCCTAGATGAACAATTGTATTCAACCGAAGAGAAGCTGTTTCAAGATTGTATTTTTGGATTATACATATGGAAGAAGGTTAGATTGTTGTTCTTAACGTGAGAAATTTTATGTATTTAACGTTTTTCTGAAGAGATGATATATTTTCAGGAACAAAATAAATACGTCAAGAACGCTAGGAGACTCACACTAGAAGACACGATTATTTTATTATTAAACATGTGGCTTGAAATATTTTAAACACTATAATTCACAGATGAGATACAGCATACAGATTCGAGATTTCGAGATATCTTTCCGAAGGACCACGAGAGTAGACGTGGCAAATGGCGTCGGTCCGACGGCGCGCGATTTTACGACGCCCTCGTCGCGTTCGTTTCACAATTCATACGGAAGGTTAGTAATTTAATTACTAACGCTCGCCAATTCCTATTCCTCTGAACCTCTTCTGAACCCACGATTCTTCGAAAACCCGAAAAATAAGACTCGAAACCGGAAATATCGGAAACCGCACCGGAAAAAGATTCTTGGATTATCTACGACGAATATTTCACAGAAATTTCGCAGACACCCTAATGATCACGAAGCTCGCGAAACCGGTTGCAAAAATTACGACGAAAGTAACAAATAATGGCACATCGATCTCCCATGAACGGTTCGCGCAGAGACGCCTTTTCAACTAGGTATTTCCCATGGTCCGCATGGTTTTCCCGGCATAACAAATTTTTCCACCCAGCCAAAAATACTGTAATCGCTCGTGGTCGACTTTTTTCATTACAACACCCCGGCTCGAACAAACTGCGTGTTTATTATTAACAATAATCGCACGGCGAATTTAGCGTATTGCTTGCGCGCCCGTGCACACAAAACGCGAATGCACCCTTTGTCCTTCTACATCATTGCGGCGCTTCGAATAAATAAATCGTCAATGGACATTGGTGGAAACCATATGGCTTAATAGAATTTCAGGAAGAACCGAACACAAAAGTCCCGAACCGTGTCCGTTTCCCAGAAAACATTTACGAGGCCGGCCTAATTCGATCGCGAAAAATAACCCGACGTGGCAAAAAAAAGAAAAAATGAACACACACATGCACAGACAGATAGACAGACAGACAGAGGATACCCTGCGAAAAGCCTGGAAAAATTCTTCGACAAAGAGAAAAACCTGTTCATAATCCGAAAATAAAAGAGAAATAAAAAAGGAAAAAATATTCGAGTGGAAAGACGCTAGGTCAATGGCGTCAGCTGGCGTCGAGACCTTCGATTCTCCTAATTCCCGTGGAAAATCAGGAATAATAACCGATTTAGGGTTAATCCAGAAACGATGGCGGTGTAAGGAGAGGGTGGAAGGGGCGGAGAAGTATAATTCAGGCTCGACAAGCCGTTGTTATCAATAACATTTTTGCAGAGGCCGTAATATCCCGGGAAAGTAATTAGAGTAAATTCAGGGGCTCCCGGCCGACCCTTCCAGCCGCACAAAATGGCGGCGGGAACCGCCCTTGCGAAAAAAATTAGGCCTCCTTCCGCTGCGCAGTAAAATTTACATGAAAAAAAGGAACGCCCAGTGGCTTTCGGGAAACGAAGCTTCGACAATGCGAATCGTTCTCTCCTTCTCTCTCTCTCCTCTCCTCTCCGACCACCCTCACTTTCCTTTTTTACCCTTCTTCCCTCCTCTCGCTTTTTTTTTTCCTTCTTCGCCTTCGTCCTTTTTTCCCCCCTGTGCCTGTGCGTGCGTGCGTGCGTGCGTATGCGCGCGCGTGTGTATGTGTGTGCGTGTTTTTTTTAATGGGTAAATCGAAGGGAGTCCCGCTGCCGGGGAAATACCTGTAATTTATGTGTAGGAAATGGAAAAAATATGGTAAAAGGTCACGTTCGCCGGCAGACTTTAAAAACGATTAGAATCTTAATATCCGTCGTAAAATACAGGGCCCGGGTATTATCAGGCAAGGATGTATTTGTCTTTAGAGCCAATATATACCGACAGGATCTTGCCAATGCTCGGACCCTTCTCGTTTCCCTTTCTCTTTTTCCTCCTTTTTTTCTCTTTCGTTTGTTTCAGAAGAACGAGGGAATTGGACGAAGTGCCATTCGAAGTACGGATATCTAAACGATCGTTTTCCCTTTTTTTCCTCTCCCTCTCTTCCTCTCTCACTCTCTCTCTCGAATTCGTTTTTAATGGTAAACGCCCGTTCTGCCGTATTCCGGGCGCAGTTATCGATTCGGATGTCTTAATTTGCGTACAGGTAACGCAGGTAAAAAGCATCGTTTATTGTTTCGTTTCAGAGCGTTCGTTAATAAACCGTCGGCGTTAATAAATGATTAATTGGTAACACCGGTAAATATTAACTTTCAGGTCGTATAACGAGCGCGATCCGGTGATTTTATAACGAAAGTGCTCGAGGAGCGCGGACCGGGATTACTTTGGAAAAAATTAATTTGTCGTGCCGATTCTCGTAATGGAGGCTAATACAGAGGCGGGATTCCCGGTGCTTTTTGTTGTCGCCGCTTGAGAAAATTTGAAATTTTAATACCTTAACTACCCCTTGTGTAAACGCCGCCGGTGAAGCGTGTTGTACAGGGTGTCCTGGAACGACACCGTCGATGTATCCACCGGCTCTCGGTTCCCTCTCACGCCTCGATCCCAAAGTATCGCACCCTTTTCTTCTTTTTAGCCTGGAACACAAATCGAAATCCGTTAATCAAATACACGTTATCGCCGATTTTTCTACAAATTTATCTACCACAATTTCACCGACAAATTTTCAGCCTTATATTCCATACGAACGTTTTTCGTATCCGTTTCACTAACGAATCAGTAAGAACTTCGACGGTTTTAAGAACTTTTCAACAGGAAAATGACACGAGATAGAAATCACAGGTTGTTCACTAACCCTCAAGCAAAGATAAAATAATTTCAAGAACGAAGATAAACCGTGTCAATTTTATACGAGAAGAAATTAATTGCTACGAGAAGGTACCTACATTCTTTCGTTATTTCTCACTTTAAAATAGATACAGAGAGTTAGTAAAATCTGCGAAGCACCTGGCTTTATTTTCTACCTGGAATTAATCACTATTAATTAATTGCACATTACAGAAAAATAATAACCGGCCACTCCTCACGAATTACATCATTCCACGTTCAATTTTCAGCAAATATTACCATAGACTGCAAAGACACTCTCTGGCATCCAACCTAGCTAAACCTGAACCCATAGAACCTAAAACTCAAAGGTACCTACTGAATGGCCCTTCGCTTTTGCAGACTCAACCAAACATAGAAGACAGAAGAATAATAAAGAAGAAGAAGAAGAAGAAGAAGACAAAGATCATAGAGTTTTAATCACTGGAGAAGAGATCAACGAAGACGGAAGAAGCCTGCGATAGGTCAAGATGGCGGCCAGGACGCCGCGAGGCCCATGGCGTCGCGAACGGAAGGGAAGCCCGGGAAGGGCGATAATTTTTTTCAAACCTCGTAAATATTCGCTGGAAGCGGGCATATTAGCAGGCGGTACGTTCTTGGCAAGGAGCCGCTGCTACTGACAGGGCATTCATATCAGCGAACGACCACACGCCATCCGCTCTTTCTCTTCCTCGACCGCCTCTCTCCTCTCCCGCGTTTCACTTCGGAAATGGTACGTAGCGAGTCTCTTTCCCCTTTCCCCGATAATGAACGCGGCTAAATCGTTAATCATTAATCAACAGACGACTTCCTCCGGAGGATCCTGCCGTGTCTCTCGACAGCTGTATACGACCCGATCGGCCACTTTCACCAGGCCAATAGGGTGGCATGCCGAAGAAAAGAGAAAGTGACGCAAGTCGAGGGAAAAAGAAAGAGAGTGAGGGTGGCGAACAAGAACGTATTGATCGAGTTATAGTCTTCAGGGGCTCGAGAGGCTCTATCGCGAGAGGCCGATGGGAGCCAATGAGAGATCCGGAGGGTGAATTTAGAGCAAGAATGGCGACTGAAGGTTCCCATCGAAACGAATCCCTTGCTAATGGACGTGTATGTACATGGGACGCGGATATGTACCTTGATCGGGCTTAATCGCCGCTGAAAGTGGCGTATATGTATGTATATATGCGTATATATATATGTATATATTGGCCCACGGTCGAGGTTACTTTTTGCTGCTTGCGAAGGTACTAAATTAATGGATCGAGACGGAAGCCCGGGCGTGTTTGAATTGGTTCGTTTCTTTGTGAAAAAAAAAAAAGAAAATTGTCGGCTAAATTGACTAGCTCGGACTTCCGCGTCTCGCTAACGTCCTTCGCTCGGGAATCGAAAAGTCGGTCTGGC
>NIJG01000109.1:90815-103578 GCA_002201625.1 Euglossa dilemma
CTTTTAAACTGTTCCATTCTTTGTGAAAAAAAAAAAAGAAAATTGTCGGCTAAATTGACTAGCTCGGACTTCCGCGTCTCGCTAACGTCCTTCGCTCGGGAATCGAAAAGTCGGTCTGGCTTCGATGATGATGTCGATCAAGATCTCCAGAGAGATGAATGAAAATTCGACAATGAGAGGCTTTTTAATAATCACTTTTTCTAATACTTACAGCCCGAAAATTTGATTTCTAACCGGGAACAGGGTATCGCGAAATTTCAAATTTGAGAATAAATTTAGAAACGTTGGAATAAAGTTTGGACTTTGGTTGGACGACTGGCTTGTATGAAACAATTTCAAACCCCTAATCAGGATTCTCTATCCAAAGTCTCTAGCTTCAGCCGCGGGTACCAGTACGAAAGAACGGATCAAAGTACAGATAGCATAAACATGAACGGGAAATGGAGGAAAACCAAGGGAACGAGGGAAACCCGCATAAAAGTAGCCAAGCTCAGGACAGAGTGGTAAAAGTGCGAAAAAAGAAGGGTACGTTCTCGAGCGATGAGGCGATCCTCTCTCGACACCGGGTGCCGATTGAAACCGTCAGAATGGCCGATAATGGCGCGGTGGTAAGGACCGTGAAGAGAGGATCGGGTGAAAAAAGGGCGGAAGAATGGAAGGAAAAGGAAAGAAAGGGGCTGGCGATAATTTCCCTGGCGTTCCCCGGCCAGCGGGACAGGCTGGCCGAAGAAGAAACGATACGTTCTCCATTACGACTTTCGCGCCATAAATCACGGCCAGCCGGCCATCGTCCCGATAGAATTCCCCATAATTCGTGAATTATTCGCCAAGAGGAGCGCGGCGGTTACGAGCGGCGCGTATATGGCCCCATAAGATCCAGAGTCGGGGTTTGGGTGGGCAGAGGAGCACAGGCTGCAGGACATTAAGGGTAACAAATGAGGCTGCCTGGTCCTCCCGTAGGACTCTCTTCCGACTGAGGTGGCGGGAATGAAAATAAGTGTACCTAGGCACCGGCTTTTTTTCTTCATTTCCTCTCGCGAGTGTCGCCTCTCTGCTTCTCTCTCTCTTTCTCGCTATGCTCCTTCGGTCCCTTGCCCTGTCCACGCGTTATACTCCTGGAGCTGCTAGCCTCCGTCGCACCTATTCGTTCCTCCCGACGTCGTCCGTGCTTCTCTGGTTCACTCGGCTTTTTAAACGAGCCACGCTTAGCCGAGGAAGCGCGACGGAGATTTAGCGCGCGGCCAGCGGAGCGTGCGAGAGGCTGGAGAAGCTTCATCGGGACGTCTCCGAGCGCTGGACCGAGGTGGCGTGTCGCCAGCTGCAGCCGAGCACAGCCGACATAGGGAAATATTTAGCAGTTAGCCCGGGATTAAGGAATGCGTTAATTGCGAAATACTGGCTGCTTCGGTCTATTAAGCAGAAATGTAATTTTCGCGCGGCCCAGCCGCGCCCGCTTAATTGCTCAAGGCCGATCCTTTAATCTCGCCCTTGATTAATTGCAACTTACCGAGTACCCGTCTCGCGGACGAGATAGCGAGCTGCGACTGCAGTTACTCGAGATATCGGAGCTAGTAATGTAATTGGTTTAGCACGAAGATCGTTGTCGGCTTCTTCGTCTAGATTATACATACGGTTTGGGATTAGCGTTATGCTTAGCGTAGTTTCGTGTGATTTGTGTGTAGATTCAAGTGAGATTTCTAATTGTTCTTAGGTTGTGTCGTTTGTGTCTTAGGTATTTAAGGTGTGTGAAGATTTAGATTAGGAAACGAACCTGTTTCGAGGATTGATTAACGATTGTTTGTTGCAGGTTACGTATTTAGCCGATAGGATTACGGTATCATGAGTCTGATTTTATTCTGGACAATTTTCTATTTATTCCAAAATTGTTATACATTATTAACTGTGTTAATTATTTCTTACAGGTTAGGCATTTCGGCCACGGAATTTGTATCAAGTTTCTGTTTATATTCTGGAGATTTTATTGCAAAATTATATATTGTTAATTTTATTCAATGTTTGTTACAGGTTAGGTATTCGTAGGAAGATTCTATTTTTACTCTGAGACATTCCTTATTTATTACAAAATTACATACGTTTGATTACAGGTTCGGTATTTCAATCGTGGACTTCGTATCATGATTCTTCTTTATATTGGGAAAAGTTTGCTGATTATTCTAAAATTTTTAATTGCCAACTTTGTTAATTACACGAAGTGTATATCAAAGTTCAAAACGACTTCCTATTCCTCATAAAATTACATACCGTTAACCTCATCGATTATTCGTTACAGATTAGGTTACTTCGACCATGAAGCTCGTGCCGAAAATTCTATTCCTGGTTCGAAAAAATTTCCTATTCGTTATTAAATTACATATCGCTAACCTCATCGATTATTCGTTACAGGATAGGTTACTTCGACCATGAAGCTCGCGCCAAAATTCCATACCTGGTTGAAAAAAATTTCCTATTCGTTATAAAATTGCAATACCGTTAACTATATTGAATATTCATTACAGTTCGTACCAAAAATCTTGCACTAACTCTAGCATTACACGCTACCAACATTACACTAACTGCAGGACACTAATCGAGCATAGGACAGGTGACCAAGCAAATTTTCAAGGTTGCCATTACTCTATTTACTAATAACACCGCAAAATTGATCACCTCTAATTCACCAATCGAAACCAGCTCAAAGGTAAACGGTCCTCCAGCCAAAAATCTCAAAAAATAATCCGCGTTTGAAATATTTAACCTCTCGCCTTACCTTCGAGCTGCTACGTCGCTTGGAACGATCAACAATAGAGCTGGTGACACGTCAATGCCTTTGGTCCGAGCACTGCGAGGAATAACACGCAACTGAGACAAAGAGACATCCTGAAAAACTAGCAGCGAAGCTCGGCCATGTTTACATTGGGCCCAATTCACGAACCACGCCTCTCGGCGATCATGTTTGAAATTCCATGCCTCGGGTTACGCTTCGAGCTCAAGGGAGAAGCGCGAAACGAAAACAGTCGCGAGGCAAGAGGTCCTCGGCCGGAAGAGGAACAAAAGGAGAGCGGGCACGTAGAGGAAATATTTTCTCGATTATTACCAGGGATTAAGAAGTCCGCTAACTGCGAAATACCGCGGCAGCGTTCCTTTTTTCGTTATTATGCGGGAACCGGGGCAGCCCCGTAGGACGCCGTTGGCCGGCTTTTGTTGATTGGACGGAAGCGTGGCCGCGCTTCGCGTGCATGCGCGGCCGAGGCGCGCGTGTACAAGCGTAAAAGGAAGAAAACGAGCGGGACCGCCGCGCCGTGTGTACAAGCCGATGTGCGATTGATGCAACACCAACTATCGAGAGGAATGAATTTGTGTCGACGGTCCTGCGAAAGAATGCCACAGGTTGACGCCGGGAAAATCGGTCTCGCGGTCTCCGCGCCCGATACAGAGACCTCGATCCGCGCGTTTTCACGCGCCACGTGCGATCCTTTCACCCGAGTCCTTTTATTCCGATAATTTAGAATTTTTCCATACTATCTTATTATCGTTTCATTCGTCTGATACGTGAATCTTGAAATACTCGAGAATCAGGCCGCTCGTTTTGTCGCTGTTCGAATAAATCAACTCGAAGAAATTAAAAATTTGAATGAAAAGAGATGTGTAATAAACGAGTATTTTGTCGGGAAATTTCGAGTTGATCGATTTGGCTTGCGACTGGCTCGATTGTTTGTTAGGTTACGGATATGTGTTTGTAGGTTGTAGTTTCTGAATGAGAAATGTAGGATGTATCTTGTGGATTTTTTTCGATATGAGTATTTACGTATGAGATATGAAGTTAGTTATCGATATTATTCGTGCATCGTGATACTGGAATTATTCTATGAAATAATAATTAGATTAGATTAGTAATTTATATTAATAATGTTTAGATTCAACGTAGTGTAAAATTATGTAACGATACGGATGTTAATGCATCGGTATAAGTGTTCTATGTATTATTCGTGGGATTAATTTTGTAATGAAACTAGTTTAGGGATTTTCTGTTCGAAGAATTAAAAACACGATGTTTCGTTAGGAAAATAATTGCAAGGCTAATGATATTTTAGGAGTGAATAAATATAAACGATTAATCTGTGTTTAATGTCTACTATACTTTAATCGAGAAGATTGATGAATGTAATGGGAAAATATTAGTCAATGAAACGATAGTAAATAATTCATCCTGTTTAGCTGTATTATTCGGTATTTTTATAAAATTGTATTATGTCAAACTATCATGTATCAATAAAAACAACGTTTAGGCAAAACGAAAGTAACTTTTAAAGAAGTTATTAATATATTTCTGCTGTCCCATATTTGGCGCTAATAAATTTTAAGATGAAATTATATAATAAAAATTGAAAACATTTCTGTCAGTTTTTGTAATCAATGCTATCTGTTCGAAATAAAATATTACGATCCTGTACAAGATATACTGTATTTCATTTTCATACCATTCCTAATCAAATAAATTCTGAAAAATAATTCTAATACGACTATATCAATGAAATTAAATAATTTATACTCGCGTAATTATGCAGCTAAATGAATGACACAAGGTATAAATGAAAATTAGTACAAGACTCTGTAATAATACCTATCTGAATTTTTCCCAGAAATTTCTGGCAATTTATCCGTATATTTAATTTCATAAATTCTCAAAAATATCGAAATAAAATGTTCGCGGAAACGTTCCTTATTTCCAACGAATAAAAACTAGAAATACATTCGTGGAACTCAAAATTCGAGAACTCGTTTCTCATTAACGATACCGAAACCCAAGCTCGCCTTCCTCCTTTTCCTGAACAATTATAAATTACACGTTTAGCTACCCGCGATATTTACCGCGAAGAGGAAATAAAGAGCGACCCAGTTCCCGTTTCGCGATTTTTCCCCAAACGATCAAGACTCCTCTATCTGGCACCATCGGGGGTCAGCGTCCGGCGCTGTGTCGATTTCGAGCCAATTAAAATCGAATATCCACGGGAACGACCGCGAAGGAAATCGCGGAAGCCTATTAATTAATTCTCAAAATAAATTGATACAAGCATAAACGAGCGTGCGTCGCGGATCCGCGAATAATCCGGATGCGGTCGCGGCCGGGTGCCGGCCGAATAAAACGCGTCAAATTGATCGCTCTGGAATTTAAATTGCTCACATTAACCGCCCATTATGCCGTCGAATTTTATCGCCGTCCGATCGACACGCGGCCATCGATCCACGGACAATCGTTAATCCAAACCTCGACAACCGAAGGAAAAACAAAATCCCAAACACCTTATGCCGTTCAATTTCCATCGACAGCCCGAAGCTGGATATCCGGAGAAAAATAAAACCGCAGGCATCTTGCGACGAATTTTAATTTTATCACCGAACGACAAGCGATCGTTTACCCGAATCTGGATATCCGGGAAAAACGAAAATTGTACGATCGACAAACAATGGTCAACTCAAACCTCGAAGATCGAAGAAGATCAAAATCTCAGAGTCTTTATATTATCGAATTTCATCGCCATTCGTCGATGTTTATCCTAACATCGAAAGATAGAATCTTAAATATCATATACTATCGAANAATTTCATCGCCATTCGTCGATGTTTATCCTAACATCGAAAGATAGAATCTTAAATATCATATACTATCGAATTTTAATCGCTGACCCATTCATAGACAATCGTCAGCCCAAACCTGGATATCCGAAGAAGAATAAAATCACAGGCATCTCGCGATAAATTTTGTCGCCGATGCATCGTTTACCCAAACTTCGAAAATCAAAGAAGATCAAAATCTCAAACTCTGTATACTATCCACACGCGACTGAAGAAAAATAAAATCCTGAACGCTATACGTCGACCCATCGACAGACAATCATCAACGAGAAGAAAAATAAAACCGCAGGCATCTTGCGAGAAATTTGATCACCGATCCATCGACAGAGGATCGTTAACCCATCCTGGATATCGGAGTGAAACGAGAATTGCCGTTCGATCGACAGGTAATCGTCGATCGGATGCTGGCAGTGAGCGAAAAAGAAAGGAAAGAGGGAGAGGACCGTGGAAAGCGGAGTCCGAGGAGGCTGGCCTGGAGGAAATAGAGCAACGGGAAGCCGGACGGGAGAGATTTGTATAATCAATCGAATATAGTCGATAAATCGAGCGCGCGTAATCCGCGCGGCAAAAATAAACTATGGCCGATTACCCGGGCCGGTCGGCGCGGTTCGCGCGATACGAATTCCGCACACACGCGCCTCATCCACCCTCCAGGATTCCGCACACCCTCCGTTTCCTCGTCCGTTCGTTCTAACCCCTCTTGGAGCCGCGGCAACCCCCGTCGCCTTCGCCCTCATCCCGCCAGCACCCCGCCTCCTCGGCCACCCTCCTCTCTGGCGCCCGCAGCCCCTCCACCCGCTCTCGCAAAACAAATTCGCGGCCATTTTTCTGTTCCGTGGCCCGCATATATATTCCACGCTTCTACTCCGCTACGCGGAGGCGCGTGTTCCACGCGGCGAAAAAGGCGCCGGGAGGCAGCCGTGGTCGGTTGGTCTGCTTTCTGGACGCGCTGGCCGGTTGGGTGGTTGCACGTGGGTGGCTCAGGGTGGCTTGGGGTGGCTGCCGGGGGTCGGGGTGGCCAGGCGGTGGAACGGGCTCGTTGGATGTAGCACGCCTCGGCTCCGGGGGTGCGCTGGTAATTTTTTTTCCTCGAGTTTAGCAAGGGAAATGACCTACGATATATTTCTAAGGGGTTTTTGCTGGTTGGTAAGCGGGTGAGACGCCAGCCACCCACCGGGAGGACCCGCTCTCAGGGGTTACCGGACAATTTGCATTTCTCAACCATTAATCTAACCTTCGTCCGCCTCTTTTTTTCCCGGCCACCGCAGTCCGACTGCCCTTACGTTCGCCACCGAACAACCACTCCTTGTCTATGGCCACGCGATAGTTCGCAAGGTTAGACCAGTGTCCCTGCGATTTTCGGATTTCGCGAGGTCTCCCGGCGATCGAGGTATTTCGCGGAGACTCGCGAGTATTCCGGTTCGCCGATTTTTCGAATGACAGATTTTAAATTGCTTCTGATTTAAAATTCCTCCCGTTCGCCGTTGTCGCTTCGGTCAGTTGCTTATTTTATCTTTGGCAGTCGGTAAAACGGATCAATTTTTCGATATCTTCTTTTACTCCGTTTTTTCGGCCTCCGTTGGCTCCTTTCGCGCATCGGTGTAGAACTATTTAAACGCGGCTGTTGAATCAATGATGAAAACCATTCGTTCCCGAGATTTTGTTCCTGCGATTATATCGGGACACGCGGCTGCTTTTTGCAAAATTAAATTTCGATTTTATTGGGGTAGTTACGTAATTATATGCAGCGAATTATTTTCCTGTCTAGTTATTATCTGTTTGTAATTAATAATTATACGTTTAATAATTATTTAGAACCATTATCTATCCAATTATCTGTATAATTGAACGATTACGTGGTTAACTATAGTCTTGGCGACGAAACTTTGCAAACAGGGTAAATAATTCGTGAATTTTTGTACGTTTTTTTGTATTTTAAAATATGTGGATTAAAATTGAAGATGTATCTGTAAGGTTAAATTGTAGGATGATAATACGTATAGATAGATATGGTGGACGTTACCTAGACGACGGACGAGATAGACGCAGAGGGTGGTTTCTAACCTGTTGACATCGCGAAATATCTTAAGTCGAGATGGTATCTCAAGGGAGCAGCTTGTCTCCTGTGTCACCTCAAACGGAAGATAATTCACAGAGGAAGTTATCCATTAATCTTGTATGAAACCGGGACGAAGTATCACAGTGCAGTGAACTTGACATCAAAGGTATTCATAGAGAAGTCCGTTTCGGAGGGTTGTAAAGGGTTAGGTGTATTCCATGGCGGCGCAAAACGAGATACGAATTACTACAAATAGAATTAATTCTTGCGAATCTGGCCACTGAGTTTAATGAGATACAATCGCTTTGTAGGAATTAATGCGATGATTTTACTTCACCTTAGGTCACTCGAATAATCGCTTGATAATACAAATTTATTAAAGATATTTTTATGATAATAATCAGTTTCGAGGAATTAACGCGAACCACTCGAATAATTAAATAATACAGACTCGTGATATTACGAGAATAAATACAAAATACTAATATTTAAATATGAATATTAATATTAACCTTTAAATATTAAATATGAATATTAATATTAACCTTTAAATATTAAATATGAATATTAATATTAACCTTTAAATATTAAATATGAATATTAATATTCCTTAAATTATTATTTTATATGTATTAATACCACGATTATCTTCACTGGCCTCTTTGACTTACTCAAATAATTAAAAGTTCCATTGTATTTCGAAACGTTAGTTCCATTAATCAACAATCAAATATTTTTAAAAGACAAGAATATTAGAGATACTACAAGCAGCAAATTAAAAATTATTAACGTTCCCACCTTAACTCCAGAAGAATATAAAGTGTCGATGATAAAAATAAGTCAAATTTATCGCGAAAATAAATTATACTTAATTTTTCCACAATTAATCCTTAATCACCCTGAATCTAGAAAATGGTTCCACGCGTCTCCATCCTCGAGCACCCAATAAAAACGACAACAAACAAACCTATAAACCATAACAGACCCTAATTTACCCCAAATTGATGGAATTCCTCTCAACCTGTTAACCCTCGAAACCTTTACGCTACACAGCCAATTTATAACTGAAATAACACGCGTGTCACATATTATATCATAAATTAACCCCTGAAAGTACCTACATTACATTAGACCTCGATGACCTTCGCTCGTCCAATCAATTTCAGCCTGTTCGTCATGCTACTCTGATACGCCCACGTCCATAGTCCTTCAAAACCCCGGTACCACCCCGAGACAATCTCTCATCGACAAACCCGGCCTCGAAATCTGAAAAAAATCGGCTCCAACCCCGAACGTTCCTCGCTGCGATTACAAATTCAAGACTGGAGGAGTTGCGCGAAGAATTCTAACGGGTACTATCGCGTAATAACGGTGTCTAGTCGTAATCGAAGTTCAATTTCAACGTACCCGTTTCAGCGGGAAGGCCGAGCGTCCGGCAGGAGAGCCCTGCTTTGTCGCAGTCGGGCTAAATGGAATTCCAGATTTTAATAGTTGCTACCGCGGCGAGAAGGGCGAGTTAGGCGCGGGCAGAATTTCCTATCCGATGGCGGGCAGAGGGAAAAAGCGGTGGAAATAAAGAAGAAAAGGATCGAAGTGGACGGAGACGGGAAATGGAGCGGGCAGAGAGAGGGTGGCGAGAGCGAGAGAGATGAGCGCGGCGATGGTGATGGCGATGGTAACGCGGTAAGCGTTATGGTGGATGGCGGACGAGTCTGAGGGCATTCAGATATCATTTTTCAACAGTTTTACTTCGCAAGCACGTACCTGGTATAAATGAGCTCACTATCAGGAGAAAGAGAGGGAGCGAGAGAGAGCGAGAGGGTGACTTTCTCGTTACAGCGCCAGGCTAACCAACGATCTGCGTATGGGTGTGGCCAGGGTGTTCTGTAAAACGCGGGCACAAAGGAAGAGGGGTGAAAAATGCGCGGTAGTTGGCACGATCTTTGGTTACAAAGCTGCCGATTATCGGGGGAAAAAGATTCGGGGTAGATGGTCAAAAGGAAAGGGCCTGTGATCTCGATGAGGGAATCGATCGATGCAACCGACCGGATAATTATGTGGAAAGAAATTATATTAAACGAAAAGCATCCATCACCCACGGTTATTATAATATCGATTCTGCATTAATGATTCATTAAATCATTTTGACCGGGCCGAAGGGAGCCCATAAAGGCAGAGCCGGCTTCCATTAAGTAAGCAATTTTCATCGGCTGCCTCCAAACCGACGAAACGTCAACCGTCAGCGAACAGAATGTTAACCTGACAACGATCCCGGGGTACTTCCGATTTTTCTACACGGAAATACTCCCCGCGAGCTGCGCGAAAACGTGCGGAAAAAGTGCGTCCGATCGCCTCGTGCTTTGAGTAAACGTGCTTAAAGAAATTGGCATAAAATTTTCAAATTTTAAAAGTAGACGCGTAAGTAAAAATAAATTAATATAAAAATATCTAATTGTGAAAATATTTCTGTATATCTAATTTTTAATTTTTATTAATTACACTTCGGAGAAAAAATTATCGTCATTCTTTCGCGAATTGAAAATTAAAAGAGGCGTTAGTAGTAATAATTAAGAAACCCCCATAAACCCAGAGTAAAAAGCCGGTGAAGATCATAGATCTAATAAAGACACGAACACCGTTTATTACTTCGATATTTAACCCTGGGAGAAGAAAAAATTAATTAACCGAAACCACGGCGGATAAAGAAAACACCACGGGAGAACCCGAAGAGACCCTTCAGCCCCCACAAACTTCGACAACTCCCATACGACCAATATCCGCATTCTGGGCAAAAAAATCTTGCCAATCCACCTGCGAAAATCCACTCGGAAACTTGTCTGCGTGGAAAAAGCAACTGTGGCAAAACACAGTGAAAAGGACAAGGGTATCGCTTTACATTTCCTTTTACATGCCGCGACTGTTTCCCATAGCTCTTCACCTAAACGCGCGTGTGTGACGAGACATTTACAGAATGCACTACGCGGAGCGGATCGGTATCGCGGAATTTTAGGCACGCGTGCACGCGCTTCGGCTAAACGCGCGCGCGTTTATCATCGCGTTATCATCGGTACCGTGTGGAAAAGACGTGGAAATTAGATGGGTAGCCGTGTCGGGGCACGGTAGAGACGACCGGTAATTTGTTAAAGGATTGACGTCTCGGAAATTGGATATTAAACCGAGCCTTCTTCGCCCCCCTGTCGCCGCTGCAGTCCCATTCCCTGGCGGCAATTGCCGGCTACCGATCCGGTCAGGTGCCCTTTGCCTCTTCCGTCGCGGTCGGGACGGGGGACGGTGAAAAAAAAATGGCGGGAAAACGGAGAGGTTGAAAGAAGAAACGAAGGAAAAGATCGGCGATCCGGTTGCATTTTGAATTCCGCGCTACGTTAATTGTCTCGGTTACGTAATTAGCGTTATTTATCGGCGGCCAGCTTATACGGTGCGCCGGCATTAATCGCGTCGCAGCTGCAATTCTACACAATTATTTAATGGAGTCCGGTAACCGATCGATTATATTAATAACGGAGCGTTTTATAATTACTTTATGTAATGCGCACGTTGTTTGCGGCCCGCGTCAGGCACGCGGCCCGTTTTTGTAATTGGCCACGGTAAATCAGCTGATACGCCGACAAATTGCCAACAGTCGGGATCATTGTTTTCTAATGACTCTCGCCACCATTGTTTTCACCGTTTAAACACGTTTCTTCTTGCCCGTGTGGGAAAGTGCGTCTGGAATGTGGGAAAAATTTGAAGAAGAGAGAAAGGAAGTTCAAACAGTCTACTTATTATATCAATATTTATCCTACAAATACAATTGTTAAATAAAACATATATAATTATTTTAGACCCACATGGAATTGGATTTTTGGTTCTGGAGATTGGTACCAGTGTTTGTCATTGTTGCGATTTATCGTCGAATCAATCGTGTCCGATTTTTGTCTGATATTTTTCTATTTGAAATAAAAATTTCAAAGACGGCTCTATTAAAATATCGTCAAATCGTAATTTGTTATTTAATTAATCCAGCAGAGCTCTCGTGTAAATAACATTTTTCTCTTCGAAATGAAATTTTGTAGTTGCTGCGGAGTTTTGCGATACAGGTGGAAGCGTGTCGGTGCCTCTAATCGATCGAATCGAAGGATTAAATCCCGCGATTAGAGATTTGGGTTTCGAAAATGTCACTGGTTGGGGAAGATTTGGATACCCGATATGTTTGCGACACTATTATCGAAATATTAATAATCCGCAATTTATTGTCCGACTAATCGAGCGAGGCTTCTTCTCGAAAATCCTGGTTCCGCAGCGGTGTGACGTTAACTCGCGGCCTCTGTTGGATAAATAGAAAGAATAACGGCAGTTTCGCAACGGCACGGGTATTTTAGAATAATCGAATCGAGAGTATTTGCCGCGGAATTAAAAGCCGCACAGTCGACATAAATTCTACTTGTCGCGTAATCGATGCATTTCGGTCTATTTCAATTTCGAGCTGCTTTTTACGAAATCGATAGCCGCGTAATCGAGATCGAGCGATATATCAAATCGCGGTCAAAATCAATATCGCTTGTTTACCCGCAATTATCGATTCGGATATTTGGGAAAATTCGGCCGGAAGTACGATAAAAGAAGGAGAGTAACGATCGCGCGATACACTCGATTTAATACCGAAGATACAAGTGTCGCTTTCGTTTGCCGCGGGTATAACGTTTCATCGTAAAATAGCAATAATTATTAGACCACCCTCGGCAAACATTTGCGCAAAATTACATTCGGATAATGAATTATTATATTACGATAAGTACACGTCGAAACAAACAACTCGTCCAATATTTGTCTCCCATCAAATTAGATTAACGGATCAAAATAAACGAAGATACGGCCGCAATCTAATAAAAGGATTAAATGGAATCGGATAAAATCCGTTTAATCACCGATAATTCCATGCTACCCGTGTACAAATGCGTAAAGATCTCTCTTTTGTGACCGGACAGGCGAATTTCTCTGCAACTTGGAAAACGAGAGACAACCCCTATGCTCTCTTTCACCCTCTCTCTCTCTCTCTCTCTCTCTCTCTCT
>NIJG01000109.1:104813-119330 GCA_002201625.1 Euglossa dilemma
GACCGCGACCACTTATTAACCCCGACCAAAGTTCTACCTCTCCGCGCGTCTCGCTCTTCCGCCCGCTCGGCGCCGCTCCGCGCCGCTCGGTCCGGCGCCGAACGGCAGCTAACAGCACACGTGGCCGTACAGCTGGATTCCGTCGTATTGGCTACCCTGCTATCGCGTGATGGACAGTGTCAGTGTGTGTTCGATCCGCGCGTGTCAATACGCGCACGCGTTCTCCGCAATCCGAGCACGTGCGTGCACCCGATGCTACGACGCGGTAACTCGATTCCGCTTTGCCGCCAAGACGATACCCCACCGTCTCGGCGGCATGGTAACAGGTTCCACGAACATTTATAATTCGAACGGAAATAGTTGGTAATGTCACGCGGAAGAAACGAGAAGGAGAGAGAATTTCTGATAATTTACGAATTATTAAAACGCGAAGTTCAAGAATGATCGAGTAAACGCGTAGATTTTATAGCAATACGAGTACCGATAGCCGATTGTTTTAACTAGAGAGGGAGAGAGAGAGAGAGAGAGGCGGTAAGGACGTGGATTTAATCAACCCATTAAGCGGCATCGATCGTATATAGAGGAAGCTGTAAAAGAAACACCTGAAAAGCCAACGGTAATCGTCTATACGTCGCGTTTCTCGTTTACAAGAAAGAAAAATATTTCCCTCCATCCTCGACATTCACCCCTGTCCTCGGTTACCAGCAAGACGAAGCCGCTTTATCTCTCGGATCCTCCCTCTCCGCGCGTTCTCTCCCACTCCGTCTCTCTCGCGCGCACGGCGCGGCTCCCTTTCGCAGAAGTAATAGAGTCGTCAATTGCAGAGTGGCAAAAAGAAAAAGCGGGCAAAAGCAGAGACGACACGATGGCATCTCCCGGCACCCCGCGCGCGCCCCTCTGTCTCACCGAAAAAACTCCCACCAGCGGAAATCGACCCCGCGTCTCGACGCGGAGACTCCTCTCGTCGCTTATCGCGTGCCGTTCGAGGGTTCGTTCCCTCTCTGTCGCGACGGAGAGACCGCGATCCCTTCTCTCTGCTTCCGCTTCGTTCCTCCTCGAGGTGGCGAGGCCGGACGAGGACCACGCGCCGCGCCGAACGGAGACGACCGAGCGGAGCGTGCGAGAGAAAGCAAGAGGACGTGAGAGCGACGGAAGGAAGAACGGAGAAAGAGAGAGAGAAGTTTCGAGGGCTGGCCGTGTAGAGGGAGCCAGGGTCTGAAAAAAATTGGCGGGGAATGATGGCGCCGTCGCCGTGGACGAGAGAAGCTCGATGGCAAGGGGTGGAAGAGTTCCGTGGCACAGAGGAGGGTGGCGGCGCGCGCGAGAGGGTGTCGTTGGGTGGCATCCATCCTGGCTGTTCTTCTTTCCTCCAATACGTACGCGTACGAGCCGTACGTACGATAGACGAGGTCCTCGAAATGCCCAGCTGGGGCTACGCACACGTGCCGAGGACGAGGCGGCCGCGCGCGCGAGGGCGGTGCTTTTGCGCGAAGTTTTCAACGAATAAGGCGCCGTGACGCCGACGCGTTGCCACGCCTACGCCACCTTTCCAGGCACGCAACGGCCGGAATTTTCCCTCTTTCTCGCGTAATCAATGAGAGACGTAGCCTGGGCCAGCGTCGGCCGACCGGCAGCCCGTCCACGACGACGCCTGCCGCACCCCCGTCGCCTGCTGACACCGACGCTGCCGCCGACACGGCCGACGCGCCGCCAGCCGCGTCGGTATTATGCTAGGTTACGTATCACGAATATAGCGGCAGGCAAAACCGAGTCGATCCTGCTCCGACCGAATTCGGAGGAAACCACCGCTCTCTCCCTCGCTGGGGAGACAACCCTAATTCCCTGTCCCTCTCCTACCCACCCGGTTCCCTTAAGCCACCCTCTCTCTTTCTCTCTCTTTCTCTCTTATACCGCTGTCACGCTTCTCCCTTCCTTCGCTTTTCGGCTGATTATCTTTTGATCTTTCTCCGTTTCTCGCTACCCCTTTCGCATTCGTCAACGTCTCCACTTCTACGACTCTTCTCTATTCGATATTTTTTCTTTCTTTCTCTTCGACTACTTTGTTGATCTGTCTCTATGTCTATACCGAAATATTCTTCGGTTAGCATTCAAGTATCTCTCTTTCTCTGTCTCTCTTTCGATCCGTGCCTCTTTAACGTTTATTCTACGCTCGCTCTCTGACTCTCGCGTCTCGCTTCTGCTTCAACCACCCTCCGCGTTCTCCGCTTCTCTCGCCCTCTTCCCAGCTTTATCGTCCTCCACGCGTCCCTTCTCCTTGCCTCTCGCTTACCACGCTCTTCCTTTCCCGTCACCCGCTGCACCCTCGCCTCGCGCCTCCACGTGACGGAAGGAAAAATGGCGTTCCACCCCTCTACCACCCCAAGCAAGCACCATGGAGGAGGACAGAATTCGTGGGATGTTTCGGTGTGTTACGATGGAATTTTTTCCCCGCTGGTCCAGCGCCGACCGGCCGTTCAGGTCCACGCGCGCACCCACGAGGGAGAGGCCGAGAGAGAGAGAGAGACGTTGCTGGAAGGGGATGCGAAATCGAGGGATGAGCGATGCGAGCCGCTCTGTTTTGTCCATTGATACATCGAGAACTCGCCACTTGTAGGTCACGGAGTACGTGGGGCGTATCGATACGCTTTCGAACCGGCTGGAATGCACGTATCAACCCTCGACGCGACTTCCTCGTGTCGCATAGTCACCTTTCGTTCTTTTCCTCTTCTTTCTCTCCTCTTTCTCTCTGTCCTCGTCGTTAAACGCGAGCGTTTAGCCGGCCGGTAATGAATAGGGAATTGCAATTTTTAATTTGGAGGACACGTCGGTGCAGAGGGGTGGCCACGGGAACGCACACGACGGTCGCTTTGCATAACAGTAACGTTACGACTGTTCGGGGGTCTGCGGCAACTTTTTCGTACGCGCTGCAGCCCGGTTCTTGCGCGTTACATGGAAATGAAAAACATTCCCATGCAAAAGTCAAAGCTGAAGAACGCCCGACGTTGGAACACACTCGACCGCGCCTCCCCGCGCAGAATGTTCCGACAGTTTGCAGTTTGCTCGAACATGTATGCGGACGGGGTCGGCGGACAGGGGGCGGGAAAGAGAGAAAGGCCGGGCTCGCGTAGTCGGTGCACGAGGACTTTCGAAATGGGACGAGCAAGTTTCACTTTGCCTACGCCGACCTCGCGGAAAACGTCAAAGCACGGCAACGGCCGGGCTCTCTGCCGTGCTTGCCTCGGTCGATTCTTACAGAGGACACGTACCCCTCTTCGCCCGTGTTTACCGCTTGCTGGACTCCATTTCGCCCCGTGAGTTATTGCAAAAATGTACAGATGAACGCCCGTGTCTGTGTTTGATCTTCGACCGAGCGTGCCTCGAGAGGGAGAATTTAAATTATCGCTCCGATCGATCGGTATTCTTCCTCCTCTCTCGCCAGCTACGATTTTGTTACGAAATTCGACTTCCAGTTTGTCGTGTTTATACCAAGCCACGGAGTGCTCCTTTTCCTTTTATTCCCAGCTTTCACTTTTACCTTGCCAATTTTCCGCCATGTAACGTACGTAGGTTAGATATTTTTCTGCAACTACGTTATCGATAGAGGATTCGAAAAGCGCAAGTGTCTTTGTCAAGACTGCAAAATTACTATATTTTGGAATCCAAAAATTCGAAACAGATTTTTGTATTCCGATGAACATATTATAACGATCAATCTTGATAATTAATGTAATTACGATACACCACCGATATACTACTTTATTTTATTTTAAATATCAGAAAATGATATGAAAATCATACTCGTGTTGTTACGTTTATTTTCAATTCTATTTCTATTTCAACATCCTAAAATTCGAAATAGATTTTTGTATTGCGATGAAGATCCACGATCAATTCCAATAGCCGTATATAAAATCGCGTTTATATGTAATAACAGCACGATTTTCCCAACAGGCAATTCAAACTTGCCATTGCCTAATTTCGTAAGAACCTGGAAAGTGCAGCTTCCAATCATTAATTAACACACACTCCAATAAAACCCGCGTCCTTTCCCACAAATTAATCGAAGTATCCAAAAGCGGACACTCGACGTACCTACGTCACCCACCCGCACCGAAAACGACGAAAACATCATCAACCACCCCGCGCCTCCAAAAAAAAAAAAAGGAGCACAAATAACTTCAATTAACGTCGAACAAACTGAAACAACATAGTGCGGGAATTTTATAACAAACCGTTATTATTAATTGAATTAGAGGTTATCGCCGTTGAAACCAAAGCGCGACACGCACCCTAGCTTCGACAAGGTTTATTAAATTTTCGACGTTAGGAAAGCGGAAAATGTATAATATTTTCTCGAAAAATCAGAGAATGGGTGTCCATATGCCGAGTAATCGCAGTGACTTAAACAAATGGGAAACAAGTTCGGCGGAGGCGGGAAACGATCGAAACCTGACCAAGTAAAAATTCCGGCACCAGGCGTGTTCCGGCGTGTTGTAGCCGAATTACTCGTCGTAAACAACGCGTTTCCATTGCGCGAAACGCGGATTCTTCCGCGTGCCCCAACCCCCCGCGCCGCTCTTTCTTCGCCCCGCCGGCGTTCTACGCGTTTCGAAACGTCGTACGATCTTCCGGCGACCTGTCGTTATCAAAATTCCTGAAATACCAGAGGAACGTGTTTGCGTCGTATTAACGCGTGCCCGCACCCCGAAGGAGCGAACGGGACACGGGGCCGAGGGTGGCTGCACGCACGCGACAGAGACAGAGGGTCGAAATTCCCGTGCACGGGAGAACAGAAGATGGAACGTGTAAGTTCCGCTTTGTCAAGGGATACCGTCGAGTTCTCGGATGTTGTAAACCGCAGAATGGACCATACATCGGATAATTGTAGACCGAATGACGTTTATATCAACCCGAATAACGATTATGATTGCTAACGTTACAGCAACGTGATTTCGCGTTTTAATCATGCCCGCAGCACGCGAGCCTGCTCCCATTTAAATTTTCATTCCCACCTAACTCGCGTGCACTCGAAATCCAATTGCAAAAGAACTGACGGCTACGTCACACCGTTCAAAAGGAAAATTATCGCTTTTCGGATTTGTAAGGGATGGATTATTCAATGGTGTTTAGAGTTGTTATAATGGTAACGTTGCTTTGGAAATCAGAGTATTCGTTTTCTTGTATTTTTTGGAGAGTCCTGAGTGAATTGTTTAAGTATCTTCTTAGTGGAAACTGGAGGTTATTAATTAGAGTTAATTGCAACGAAAATATTTGAAATTACGTGTTTATGAATCATAAGGATAAATTGTTTAATGGAAATTGGAGGAAGGTTATTGATCCATGTCCTGGTTTATGATAATTAGAGTAACTATAATGAAAATATGAACTTGGAAATTAGAGTTGTCGGGATTAAATATTTTCTTAGTGAGAATTGGAGATACGAAAAGTCAAAAATGCTGAGCCCAGTTGAAATTGGTAATTACATTGGCTGAACAATAGGATTAATAGTATTATTTGGGGATATGGTGATTTTGTTGTCACGTAATTCTGCTATTATTCTCACGATCCGCCTGAATACGACTCTCGTTGTTGTGTAGCAAATATTGTTCAAGATGTCAAATATCTATTGTATCTCTTGTCAGATACGTAATGGTTCCAAATCTAATCTTTATCATCTAATTTCGTACGATCAAATCGAGTAATAGGAGTTATCCTAAAATAAAAATTGATCTTCGGTTTTAGGAAAGACATCGAATTAATTTTGGATTAATTAAGATTGGCTGCCTTCGTTAAAGATTATATGGAAATACTCCATCTTCGACTTCATATATAAATCGTATAAAATTAAATAAACATTTTCGAAACTGTCACGAGATTATTGAGATTCTAAAGCGAGAAAATTAATTTCAACGGAAAGTATAATCAAACTCTAAAAAAGAAAAGTAGAAAACCTTTACTAAAAGCGTGAAATGAATTCGATTCTATTTTTTGCACGATTTAATTTGCGCCTATGGATAATATCCATTACTCACTTAAACGTAAATTATGTGAAATTAGGTAAACATGACATCTCTTTAATCCTGCCGCAAATTATTCGAATTTGATACAGTTAGTGGAAACAAGCAAATCTAAAACCACCAAATTAATTCACCTATCTAATAATGACAATCAGTCTCCGAACAAAAAAGAATATACACATACAAACGCGCGCACACATCCGTCATATGCGTGTGTAAATGAAATCAATATCGTTCCAAGCAAAATTTAAATTTCACTTATGGACAATTTCTATTACTCACCTAACCGTCAATTACGTGAAATTAAACACGTCATCTCTCCAATCCGGCCGTAGCATTACTCGAATCGGTCACGCCAATTCAGCACTGCACCTGAAAAAAAGAAACCATTTTTGTCAGTAAAATAAATTAACAAATTAACGCGATTCCTCGTCGAATAACCTTCAACGTTTCCGCGAATCCCTCGCGAAACACTTGCTCGCGAAATCCGGAAAACTTATCGCGGAATGATTCAAAAACCGTTCGATAGATGAAAAAAAAAAAAAACGGAAAGAAATTTTGAAAAGCATAGAGTGGCAAATATCCCACTGTATCACATCCGAGAGGAATTCTTTCCGACACATCCTATATACCCGTGTCCATCATCGTTCCCCGGTCGATTTGTTCGAAAATCCTCTACTTTGAATGAAAATCAGTCATTACCGATGCCGGAATGATTTCGAACTGATGGAACGCGGCGCCGGCAAAAGGAAGCCAGCCAGAAGAGCTGTGTGGAAGCCTTTTACGCGCGCCGGTGCTCGCATTGATTTAATCTTAAATTTCGATTTTGGCCCCGCATCAGCTGATTAAAGCTCGCCGATTCGCGCTCGCCATCACCGCGTCGCGTTTTTCGCCCCTCTGCCTCCCCATGGCCGCGTTCCTTTCCTCGCAGGGGCGGAAACGCGTCGTTTATTTAGGAGACGAGCCGCCGGAAGGGTCGGGTCGATGCCGATCGATCAGAAATTTTCATTCCGGCCGCTTAAATCCCGCCGCGATGCACGCGCGCGTGTACCCGGCCGGTTTCGGCGCGAATTTTCGATTAATCTAGGAAACGATCCTAAATAGGCGGGACCGACGGGTGTATTTGTCACACGTACAAAGGAATCGTAGGCATATCCCGCGGAACTCCGCACCGCCAATCAATATTTTCGTAGGATTCAACGGGTGTCCTGTTTACACGATGTCAGTTTACCGTGCGTTCGCTTCAGGATGTATGAGTTTGCCGAATTAGCGTGCTGTTTAATCAGGCGCGAGGATTGTGTCCTTCCAATGTCCGTAGCCCGATGTTGAAATATCGAGAACCAATGACGGGACCCGGGCCAGGGGCTTACTCCATTCGGGCATTGTTAGCCCGAAACACGCGATTTTTGAATAATTTCAGAAAGTGGCCGCGCGATCGCGCGTCCATCATGGGCATCGGCGTTTTTTTCTCTCTCTTTCTCTCTTTCTCTTGTTCTCTCTGCATCTCTCTCTGACGGTTCGACGACAGCGCGTACCTCTCTGTCGCACCGGCTCTCCGTCGCTCTGTGTGTGTCTCTGGCGCTGTTTGTTCCAACCGATGAAACAGAAAAAAAAAAAAAAAAAAAGGAAAAAGGAAAAAACGGAAAAAAATAACGTTCGCGGCTACGCGCGACACCCGATCTAAAAAGTGCAATTCTGTGTCGCACGCGACTACATCGAGGAAATCGATTAGCGACGGGATCATGCGGCGCGCGAGACCGTGCAAATAACCGAGGCCTCGCCGATCCGGCGAATCGGGGTGGTTACGGGGTTTCCTTGGGGGTGGCAATTTGTCCCTTAGCGAGTTACTTGCATTTTTTAATTATCTACACTCTTCTACTTTTTCTTTTTTTTTTTAATTTGTTTGATTCCATTTCATTCAATTTAATCTTCTTTGAAAAATATATTTGGAAAATTATTCCAGAGAACCATTAAGGTCTCCTGATTTGAAATTAATGGGGTTTATTGGTACAGTCTTCGACTATATATGTGGCATTTTTTGTTAAGAAAGATAGAAAATTGCCGGTGTTCGCGCCGTTGTCTGAAGGACCTCTCAATTGAGAGAAAATTCACAAAGACTCATTAGGCTGCTACCTATTCTTTTTTATCATTATATTAATCTTTCAATTCATTGTTTCATTTTTCTTTGCTCTTTGAATAATTTATTTAACCGATTCAATTTGACCAATTCAAAAATTTACACTTTTCTAAAGAGACTTCTGTCGTTAAGAGAGCTCCGAATATTTGTTTGATAATGTAAAATATCCAAAGAATTGTTCCTTTTTAAATAAACCAATACCATCTTCTGATCGCAACTATTTCATTCCCGAATAAAATAACCGGCCCGAATAAACGCATTTATTAAAAAAGAAAGGTACACGACCGACGCAGCAGCTGCAAATAAAACAAACGCGTGTAACGAAACAAAAATTCAAAAATAACAATTCCTTATAACAACCGGCCCAAAGCTGCCCTTCCGCCGGTCATCGACGAATACACGGGGAAAAACAAAACAAAAAAAAGTAAACCCGGCATAAATCTTCCCTCTACGCGCGTTTCCGTGCCTTTTCTCCGAGCCGCGAAAAAGCAGCACGAAGAAGCATGAATCAGTGCAGTTAAGCCACGTAACTACGCAGCAGCGCGAGAAAGAATCTCAAACTTGAGACCGGGCACTCGGTCCAGCCGTTCCCGGAATTGCAACCATTCAAGCCGGATCCTGCCGCGCGCCATTAGAGCCCCGTGGCCCATTCGAATGCCCGCGTAATAATGCAAAACCGTAACGGTCCCTATTCATAATTAAAAACGGCCAAGGCAAAAATGGTGCACGCGTCGCATTTCGTGATTACTTTGCGCGAGGGCCGAGAGGGCGCCGCGTTCCGCGCAGGATTTCCCGGCCCCGCCGAATGAGAAGTGAGAACATTAAGGCACCGCGGCATTCCTACGGCCTGGCAAAAGAACGATTTGGCCAGCTTGCGGCCTCCGCAGCGCACCCTATTCAAGCTGAAAAGCTGCCGGCCGCGAGATGGCGGTCCGTGGAAGGAGAAAAAGGGGAGACGATTTTACGTCCTAACATTTTACGTTTTACCCACGCGTCGTTTCATCCTAAGAGATGATTTTCCGTCCGGCTTTATGAGGCATACAGCGAGATGGCCGAGTGCCCATTTCGCAGGGAAGAGCTCATTGGACCCGCGCCATGACGCCTACCCGGGATCACGACGTAGGTGTGCGACCAACGGTAAGAGGAGACCAGAGGACGATGACGAGACAACTGCGCGTCATCGACCGGATTTAGGCCCAAACCGTGCTAGAGGAAAATTCACGCCTCAGGACTGATCGCGTCTGCTTTTTGTTCGTTTCCTCCGTCTCGTCGCGCTGGACAGACTTCGCGATACATAGATGGATCGAATGAGACACGATGGAGTTGATAATTTGATGGATGGTTCGTAGAGTTGGGCAGAGAGGGTGAGCTGATCTCTGAGAACCGAGGTTGTAAGAAGAGATTGAAACTGAATGTTCGTTTTCCTTTAGAGAATATTATGTGATATGAACAGATTTAATTAACTTATATTAAGTCTGTTAAATTGTAATTCTTTTCGAATTATACTGGTCATTTTTTTTAATGAGAAAGGATGCGGTTTCCTTAACCTGTAAATATAACAAATGTCCCTAGAAACAGATATATAGTAAATATCCGTAAACCTAGAGTCAACAACGAATATAATTGTGGATAAATGTTTATAGGTACACGAAGATAATATTTTTACCTATAAATAATGAGAAACATTAAATCTAGTATAACTCAAAGGCGTATTACAGGAGTATGAAAAATGAGTCGCACTGATTCCAGTGTAAATAATTAAACTCAGCCGAAACCGTGGACAGCGAATCGAATTTTCCTTGCAAACCTTCCAAACCGTCCTTTAAAATTGCAAATTAAAAACGTCGGTAACCGTGTCTCATTGCGCTGGTCCTGCTTTTTGTTACGGCCATCGATGCAGCGTTCAGCTTCAACAATGAAAGCGACAACGCGTGACATTCGAGAATCGATCAAATTTGCGCTGTCCATCGACAGAACTGTAACTAAAACAGAGCCGGTAAAAAAAAGAGGGGAAAGAAAGACAGGCGAAAACGGGAAGGAAAAAAAAAAGGAAAACAGAAGGAGGGGAGAAAGAGAAAAGCGGAAAAGGAAGAAAATGGAGGAAAAAGGGAGAGGAAAAAGCAGTGCTCCTGTCGATCGTACGATTTGGCCAGGCAATAAGGCGAGAACCTCCATTTCCTCCAGTCGATGCGCTTCCTTCCTCTATTTCCATGCCTGTTTTCCCCCCTATTTTCCTTATTTTCGCCTCTTCTTTTTTCCTCTTGCCCCCCTTGCCCATCGGCAACACGCCTCTACGTGGCATGATCGAAACGGGCCGTCCGCGAATCGTTATTCCAGCGATCATGAGCGATGCTAATGCACCGGCCGCGGCGCATAATCATAAAATGCGGGAGGAGCGAAATTTGATGATGATGGCTCTCCGCGGCTGACTCTACGGTTTCCGGTAACCTCACAGGAGGGGAGGGGAAAAAGGAGAGGAAAAAAGGCCGACCGCCGTGGAAATTCAGCCGACCGGACGATGTTGAACGATTTTATAATCGACGTGCGGTTTGTCCCGACGCGGACGCTTTAATAGGATCGCAGCCGCTTGCCGGAAAAAGATCTAACCGGTATTTTATCCGTCCTTGTTTCCGCCAACACCCAATATTTTTGCGGCGTTACGTGACTCGGTCGTGGAAACTAACCGCGAACCGGATACGCGATCCAGCAATTAAACGTTTAAAATCCAATAAATTCGCGGCCGCGATAAATCTCGTTTTCCCGATCACCGCACGCCTCGATCCCGTCCCTTTTCGCGTTTCCGCGGCGTCTTTACCGACCGAGACCACGCGGACAGGAAACTGGCTTACCGGGGCCGACGAGAGGTGGACGCTGCTGATTCCCGCCGTCCCCGACAGCGTCGCCGGCGTCGCCACCGTCGACAGGCTTTGGAAAAGACGTGGGTGTTTCCAGTTACAACGGGGTTAACTTGTTTCTCGAATCTTCTTTTAGAAACCGATCGAATTACCATTTTTCATCGTGTCGTGTATACTATTTACCGGATACGTATCGGTGCTTTAATAAGAATACCTCGCACGCTTGACATACTTTAAAATATTCGACATAGTTTAATATCCGCGCTTCCCTTAACGTATAACAGAGAGGTTAACACTTTTCCAATCGATGAATTTATCCGACCCTATCCCGAACGAAATCAAAAGTCTAAAATATAAAATCCCAGGATGAATCCATCTCCGACTCGTTCTAAAAGGTACTAAAATGCCTGTAAGTCACATGCCGAGGAATAAATCTGTAATGGTGAAAGAAAGAAGCGAGGAAAGCAGCATCGACGAAGACGAGTCTTCTCCCTTTGCGTTTCATTCAAGATCTACACCCCGGACGCGGCAATATCTCGTGAATGAGGAACGCAACAGCGCGTGACCGGCGGTTCGGAGGCGTGCGGAATAAAAATCGATCGGGGCATATTTTAACGGTGACCGATACGCAAAGAAAGCACGAAGAAAGGAGGGAAGATCCTCCACTGACCCAGTACGTGTTACACACGCGTGCGCACGCTTGATACATGGGTGCCACAGGGTGCACACGTGGGTGTCCCAGCACACTGACAGCTCCGGGCGATACATCCGCCCATTTTTTCGCGTTTGCCTGGTACACGCGTAGCGGAGCCGGCCGCACACGTACATACGACGCTTTACCCTCGTGTGCACTCCCAAGAGGGACGCCAGAGAAGGACGCGCGCCGCAGAGTTATACACGCGTATCGGAGGCAAGTCCGCGCGCCTCGCGCGTCCCGGCGCGCGAGACCGTGCACGTACACACGCGCGCACACGTTGCCGGCCTATGATGTACGCCCCTGCATACCAACCTGTCGCGATATATAAACATCGGCGAAAGGGAAGCGGCGAGCGGAGAGACGGAGAGGGCGCGAGAGACCGGCCAGGCAGAGGGATGAAAAAAGAGCGCGGACCAGCCCGGGGAAAGAGAGACGCCGGATGAAACGGTGGGACGAAAAGAAGAGAGAGCAACGAGGTAACCAGGGGTGGAACGAGGAAAGAGGTGGTCGGCGGAGGGAAGAGGTGGCTAGGGGTGCGAGCGAGAGAGGGTGGTTTTGGTGGATAGAACCGGAGCGACGATTCGAAAGAGAACGCAGGACGGGAAAAGCGGACGAGAGATACGGGAGAGCGAGAGGCGAGGAGAACAGAGCGAACAGAGAGAGACAGAGAGAGAGGCAAGATAGGAGAAAGAGAGGGAAGAAAAGGAAGGAGAAAAAGAGAGGGAGATAGAGAGGGAGAGAGCGAACAGGCACGGACGGCGAAGAGAGCGAGACGAATGCATATGTGTTCTGAAACAAACGTTCGATCAGAGTGCCGATTGTTGCCAATCATACGTTGCCACGGCGTACCCCTCTGTGCCCGTGGCCAGGCCGCGGATTCAGTTCTGCGTTTTTACGCGGCGCGGTAACCAGCGTTCCCGTTCTTTCGTCGCAACGTGCCCGCGTTCGGAAAGCTTGGGAAAAAATAACCATCCGTCATGTACGTCGGATCTATCCTCGAGACGCGTGTCCGAGTGCGAAGCAGTTCTACCCACCACTTGGTCACGGTGTTCACCCTCGCGTGCCCTCGTGTTCGTGGAAGGTGCGATGCGTGTGTACCGGATGCACGCGGGGCTGGCTGTGTTCGCGCGGCTAGACCTCGGCGACGACTCGGAAGGAAGGTGGTAGTAGAGAGAGAGTCGGAGATCCTCTCCGGGGTAGAGGAGAGACCCTTCGCGGCGGATGAGGCGCGGGACTCTGGTGGCCTGGCGACACGGCAGAGCGGAGGACCGGCCACGGTGTGCGTTCGGTGGCTGCGTGCGTGCGTGTGCTTTTTGCGGAAAATGTCAGCGCTGCCGGTGGCATTCGATGATTGATGACGACGGCAAACTACGAGCCGGGACGTGTATGCGTGAGAGCGTGTCAGTGTGCCCGAGACCGGGCTCCGGGATGTGTTGGTCCCGTGTCCGTGGAACAACGCCTTATGCATACTCATCGTAGGTAGGCACACGTACGCGAGCTTATGCGTGCACCCGGCTGTGTCTGCGGGTACGCGCGCGAGAGAGGCGATGATTTCGGAAAACACGGCAGCCCGCGTCGACCAATGGCAGCACGCCGACTCGCCGGCCGGGCAACCAGCGATACGCGATGACGAAATCGGCGGGACAGAGACAACGCGAGCGAGAGAATGACCGGGTGGGATGACGGGGGCGGAGGAGAACCGACAGGGTTTGCGTCGAGTAATAATGAATGTTTGTTGCCGGCGGCTAAGCCTTCATTTTCGCTGCTTCAACCTGTGGACGGATCTTCCCCGGCTCCGTCCAATCGCGTTCCTAGTTCTCTGTCTTCATCCCCGTCCTGCATCCTACTTTCGCTAATTCCCTATTTACTTGCATCCCCGTCTCACCCCTGAGCCTCCACCCCTCGCGCTTTTTCCTTTCCGATCTAACTGCCAGACCTGAGTTAGACGTCCTTGGACCTTGCTTTTTCCGTTCAAGATTTTTCTTTTTCTCTAGCTCGCATCTTCTCGCGTTTCTCTGCGATATTTATATTAGATAGACAATACTATATTGTCGCAGGATTTTCGTCAAAGTCTCTTAAATCGACTCGATCGATAGTCCGCTATGGACTACCACCGGCTACTGGGGAAAGTTGCCGAGGAAAGGATCCAAGAGACCCGGTACAGCCCCACCGCGAGGATTGGAAGGAGAAGGGGCGATCCTCGTGATCGGCCGGCTAGTCGAAAAGAAACTGTTGCTTCCGCGAAGTCGTCCAGCAGTTTTCCGCGAGTTTTTCACGCGGCATTCAAAAATCGTAGACACTTGGCGGGAACAGGGGGACGGGTGGCGGGAAGGCGGAAGGGAGAAGGGAGCGCTGCGCAACCGGATAGGACTCTTCGAGTAGGAAAGAGGGGAGTAGAGCGGTTTTCACGAGCACGGTGCAGCTCGTAGTAGGCGATAGTGCGGAGGGCAGCTCCGGCCGCGCACGCGCTTTTTCGAAAAATCAATAAAACGAAAAGCTTACCTAATGCTATGTTACTACGGGGGTAGACTCCGCCTTCATCTACTAGCTATAGTGGTGGTTGATCGCCGCCTAGATACTAACGCTCCACTCGGCCAGATGATCATCTGTAGATGACGCGTTGCCGGCGTGCACGCCCAGGGTGCATCGTTTCTGCCTTCTCTCCCAAGTAAAGCGGGCTCGCTCGATAGGAATAACCTTTCGACCATTCCAGAAAATCCTACCTTTATGCTATCTTCTTTAGTCCAATTATCGTTTCTTACGCGATCAGCGGTTAGCTCGTGTTTTCCTATTTTTTTTTTTTTTTTTTTT
>NIJG01000109.1:130626-208725 GCA_002201625.1 Euglossa dilemma
GTAAAAATAAAAATTGGAATTTGGAAAAGGGAGGGAATTTTTGTGAAAATAAAGTATATGGGGAAATTAGATCTAAAATTCTTACTTAATAACTAGTTGTAATATAAAATACGTATGTCTAAATCATATATTTGGTATAACTACGTTAGTTAATATGAGTTAATATTAATTAACTAATATAAGCTAATATTCTTAAGATTAAATGTTATTTACGTAGCATAAGATTAAGATAGATCTGTAAATTGATTGTTACTATGATTAAGTAGGCAGATTTAATCAAATTTTTTCCAAAAATAGATCCTAAATTTCTAGTCTTAGTTTCTAAAATTCTCAATCCGCTGTGTTTCATATTAACAATAATTACTCTAAAAGAAAACTTTACATAATTGATAATACATAAAATAAGACTTTAAGAAGAATATTCGTTTCCTTAATTCTATGATTACCATACAAATTCCTTCTTAGACGATTCACAAAAGCATTGAAAAATTCGTTAAAAACCCAAACTCTCACAGAAATCCCCAATTTCTCTCCTTCCCCCGTCATCGTTCAACAACAACTAATTACAATCTCAAACTCCTCGACGTAGAAACGATCTCAAGTATCGCCATGAAATCCCATAACGATCCATCCGCTACATTGTTGTCTGAAAAACCCCAAGGAGTGAGCAAAATTAAATTTTTTAATTTTTATTTCGGAATAGGAATTTTTCCCAAATCAAATAGCAATTTTTATCAAAATCCAACCATCCCGGAGAAGTTCCAAAACGTAGACGATTCATCCATTACACCATAATTTAACAAGAATCCAAGGAATATGCAAAATTTCCCAATTTTCATTTCAAAAACAGAATCTCTTCCGAATAAAGCATAGAAGATGAATCATCTCGAAATTTCGGGGTGATCCTTGAGATTGTCGACGTTTCTGAAATTGCAATCGAGAATAGCATAACAATTTCAACCATCCTCGCGAAATTCCAGAACCAAGACGAATCATCCATGCTACACTGATCTAAAAGGCACTGAGAAATGCGCGAAATTCAATTTCTGAATTTTTTATTTCAAAACCCGAATCTTTCTCGAATAAGGAATAGAAAATGGAATGTCTCGAAATTTCGCAGTGATCCTTGAGATTGTCGACGTTTTGAAAATTGCAATCGAGATCCACATAACGATTTCATCCTCGCGAAATTCCACAACCAAGACGATCGATCCACAACACGCTGATTTAAGAGATCTCGAGAAGTGCACGAAATTCAATTTATCAATTTGCAAACATTTTTATCAAAAACCGAATATTTCCCGAATCTGACACAGAAGATAGATCGTCTCGAAATTTCGCGGCAATCCTTGAGATCGTCGACGTTTCTGAAATTGCAATCGAGATCTACATAACGATCTCAACTATCCTCGTGAAATTTCAGAACCAAGACAATTCATCCACACCACACTGATTTAAGAGATCTCGAGAAGTGCGCGAAATTCAATTTCTCAATTTAATAAATTTTTTTTCAAAAACCGAATCTTTCCCAAATCTAATAGAGAAGATGGATCGATTCGAAATTCAATCTAGATCTACATAACAATTTCAACCATTCTCGCGAAATTTCAGAACCAAGACGATTCGTCCATCAAACGCTGATCCGAGAACCTCGAAGAATTTCGCGAAATTCAATTTCTCAATGTTTTTATTTCGAAAACCGAATCTTTCGCGAATCTGTCACAGAAGATGGATCGTTTCGAAATTTCAATCCAGATACACATAACAATTTCAATCATCCTCGCCAAATTTCAGAACCAAGACGATTCGTCCATTACACCGTGATTTAACAAGAATCCAAAGAATATGCAAAATTTCTCAATTTTTATTTCAAAAACAGAATCTTTTCCGAATAAAGCATAGATGATGAATCATCTCGAAATTTCGGGGTGATCCTGGAGATTGTCGACGTTTCTGAAATTGCAATCTAGAATCGCATAAAAATCTCAACCATACTCGTGAAATTTCAAAACCAAGAAAATTCATCCACGCCACGCTGATCTAAGAGACCCCGAGAAATGCGCGAAATTCAATTTCTCAATTTAAAAAATTTTTTTTCAAAAACCGAATCTTTCACGAATCTGTCACAGAAGATGGATCGTTTCGAAATTTCAATCGAGATCTACATAACAATTTCAACCAAATTTCACAACCAAAACGATTCGTCCACAAAACGCTGATCTGAGAGCCTCGAAGAATTACGCGAAATTCAATTTCTCAATTTTTTTTATTTCGAAAACCGAATCTTTCGCGAACGAAGTGTGAATTTTTTCGCGAGTCCGACGCGATAGATGAATCGTCTTGGAATGTGACTGCGACGCGCGCTGCTGGCACACGCGCGGATCCGTGGATCTCGAAGCGAGCCGCATGCAGGATCCCGATGCACGACACTCGTTTCCGGTTCGCAGTTCCTATAGTTGCGTTCTTGTCCGGATTTCGAGGATGCGGTAGTCGCGCGATAATAAATTATTCGAGATAGATGATGTTGCCACGCCACAACGGGTCTGGGCTTGCTCTCTGCTCCTGCTCTGTTCTGCTACCGGGTATTTATGCCGAGTCTGGCCGCCATGCTTCATACCACCAGGATAGCAACCCCCTGAGTTATGTCGACCGCGTTGGTCTTGATAGATTTTACAATTTACGATCGCCCTGTACACGCACCCCTGAAATATCAACCTGCCTCGAAAGGATACTCCGTACCGCGTCTAAGGTACGCAACCTCCTCGCGACGTCGTCTACCGACGCCGTGCAATTCCGTCTTGGACAGGTCTTCAGGATCGGGCAATTGCACACGCGCGTCGAATACTTTTGGTCACCCGGTATGTCGAGGTCGCTGGGAGATCTTCGAGAATTGGGAATACGACGATGGTAATGCTGCGTGGAGAATGCTGTTACACTGACAGGTTCTGCGTAGGGTCTTGTGGAATTGTGGAATTGAACGATGATCGAGAGAGGATTAATATTTTGAGGATGTTTTCTGGGAAAGTTAGATTAGGTAGAAAATTTTCTGAAAATTTTCTTTTCTCTTAGAAGTTCGTAAGTTTTGGTGTATGTAAAAATAAGACTTTTGTGTGTTATATTTAATTGTTTAATTTATGGATATTTATTTAAGACGGTTGAAATTTTTAGGTTAAATATAGGATCTATTTGTGGAAAAATAAGATGTTTATATGGATTATTTTTCTGAAAGATTCTATTCCGAGACGGTTATCAGAAAAATTAACAGAAATATAAGAAGATGTAGGNNNNTATAATACATATATACCAATATTTTAGATATGAACGATATATTTTTATTTAAACAAATTTAATTACTCCTGTACTCCCAATTTTTCAATTTTTCTAACCTATTTCATACCTATATTACTGATTCTACAAATATCGGATACAATAAACATTTGAAACCCCGATCATTAAAAAAGTAGAAAAAGGTTACAAACTCAAATTTCAAGATGTAATAAAAATTCATAAACACAGTAGCAACCAAGGAACCTCACTTTCCGATTGCTCATGGACTTTTCATAAGTCTAAAAAATAAAAAGGAAGAAATTCTTATTCAAATGCTTCCTTTTTTCGCGCCTTTCTAAAAACTACATCGCGAAGTGAAAAAGCGAGAGGAGCGAATACGATGGACAATGGCAAGTAAAACCTTTAACGAGATCTTGTTGGTTCATCTTCGAAGCGACATCTTCAGCGAACCATAACGCAGTTGGTACGCGTAAAAGTGCAATAATCAGAGTAGAACATTAAGATCTCCATTAGGCGCGGAAATTCTGGGCGTGTTTTGAAACAAGCTGTAGACTGGCATCCGTGGTGCGCTCGTCATCAAGCGTAGAACGGGTTAGTTTTATGGCCCTGCGAAGATAAACCTCCGACTGTTACTACCCCCTAGTATTATCTCTCTACGCTGGCTAGGAACACATTGTACATCGGTATCTCGCCGGACTAGACCGCCATTTCATAAGCTTTCACGTCATTTTCTCCGGATAGTAACACCCCCGCGGCTGATGCTTTCTGCTCAGCCTTGAATCTCGCTCGATCTGCCCTAACTTTTCCCGCGATCGGATAAGATAAACGGGAACCAAATGTTACGATCGCCTGTTCGTCTATATGACGGAGACGTTGCTGGAACAGCACGCTTCTCGTTCTTCGAATCTGATTTGCAAATAATTTTACAACTTCGCTGGTGCTTGCGTCTTACACCTGACATCGTCGGTGAAATTAATATCTCTAGAAAATAGGATTAACGAAGCGATAGTTAATACAAGCATACTCTGGTCCTATCACTTTTATTATTTTTAAATAATTTTTTAACACTAGATCTACGGGACCTGTCAATTTAACGGATGGGTTGCTTCAGTTATACGATATTAACAGATTTAATTAACTTATATTAAGTCTGTTAATACTGCGATTGTTTTCAAATTAAACACATCGTTTGTTTTTTAAAGAAAATATGTGGCTTTCTTTACCCTAAATTTGACGGATGTCCGTAGAAATAGATGTACAAAAACCTAGCCAAACCTAGTGTTAATATCGTGGGAAATAAATTAAATTGCTTAATTTACAAATTTAGAAATTTTGCGGTTGATACAAATTGCAAACTAATATTCACTGTAAAAATGAATATAAATTTAGTTGAAGCAAACTACTAATTATGGAAAATACACCATCCATTTGTTTGTAATATCATCTAAAAATATATCTACTTATGTACACTATTAAGATGTGAAAAATATTTTTGAAGATACGATAATCGTTCCTTTATTCCTCGAATGCCTTCAGAAAAGAATCTAAAATTTTTCAACCCACGATTTACACGATATATAACACATATAAATTACCACGGAAACAAACTACAGTCCGACTATATACAAATCATCCAGAAAGTATTCTAATCAACTCCCTAGTGGAAAGTGGGAAGTGGAAATATACAATTCATATCATTCCCATGCGATAGGAAAAAAGTAAACATACGAAACTAAACCTTCGCCTATCGAGTAGCGAATAATCAGAAATAATAAAAAATAAATTCAAAAAGTCCCGCTATGTCCTCGCCACGTAAACACATTACCAAAACCGATGAAAGAAAAAAGAAACGAAAAACAATTTAAAAAATAAAAGGAAACATCGTGCAATTATTCGATAACATGGAATGCGAAATCTGGAATAAAACGATAGAAAATAGTCGCTTAAATTATAGCAAGTTTAGCGTTAAAAAGTACAACAATGCCGAGAACGTGAAAGCTGGTGGAGTAACCGTGGACAAAATCACCGATCCGCGGACCCACTCTAAAAGAGAAGCGGTACTTTTCACATGCTAATCAACACCCCGAACCGAGCCGATCCCTCGGCCGGAGCAAAATTCCATCTGGATTTCAGCGAAGATCCATCGGGAGAGGGATGTCGAAATCGAAAAGTCTGGTCGGCTGCCGTCGAGTTCCGCGATGAAATACTAACGCAATTAAACGCCGCCGACAAGGCCGCGCCGGATATTGGCACTCCTCGGCCATGCAATTCTATTACCCTCACGGGTGAGCGGCAGCGAGTCGTCGGCCGTTCCTCATCCCGTCCTCGGCCACCCCATTTTCGTGGCCCCGCGGTGGTGTGCGAAGGCTCGATTCCGTGGTGGTGGCGAAACAAAGCAAGTGCCACGGAATCGTGCAATACCGAAGTGTAGCCGTGGAAATCCTCGATATCACTTTCCGATAGTCATTCGACTGTACGGTGACAGGAAAGCGTGGACGAAAGGGTGCCGGGAGGGTGGAGGGTGGGCAGGTCGGGCCTGGGTCGGCCGATTAAGCGAGCAAACACCGTTCCGCCAACGATCGACACCCTCCGCAAGGACGGTGACTTCTGCAACTGCTCGAGATTCCATTCTCGCCAATTTCCAGCGACCAGCCGGGGCCAGCTGCCTGTGGCATTCCGACAGCCAGCTCCGACGCATCAATTCGAATAAATTAGGCAGACGGATTTTTTACCAACTCGCCGAGTACGTGTTGGAATTAACGGACGATGGAAGGGGCTGGTTTCTTCCTTTTTTTCCCTCGCTTTCGTGTTGGCAATTGCGGATGATGGCCAGCTTTCAGACTTTCATGGCAGATTGATGTGGGAGAGGGGTGAAATTCTACGATATTCTGCTGATACGTTGTCGTGGATGTGGCACAGGTTCTTCGATGAGGGATATTCACTTGGAATTATTAATTCCTACTTGAAACTATCATAGGGGTAATGATTCATCGATAGATTATAAAAATGGGATTAAACGTAAGAATTATCTGCGTTATTACAACGCTAATCTTCACAACTCAATTTGTATCTCGATAATAACTCACTGTCTACAATCTAATCTTCTTTATATTTCTTTCCCATCAGGCACGAGTTTTACAATGTTACCCTTGAAATGACCAAATATTGTCAAACAGAACCCAGGGTTTTCCTGGATTGATCTGGGCCTTGCATCTTTATAAACCTACGGGTACATGATGGAGAATATGCGATACTGTGCTATTTTCTTCTTCCTTTTTCTATTATAGTTTACCGATGTACAGAACAGAATCATAGTTGGAATAATGTATTTAATATTTATTATTTATACGGATTATTAAATTAGTATTTGAATTTAAAAGAAACCAATCGTTAAGCTACCTGGTATCAAAAACTTATTATTAATCGAATGGAGCAAAGTACAAGGCAAATTTTTAAATTTCGTAAGGAGCCGAATCGCCACTTCGCATTCGAACTAAACTAACCAGAAAATGAAAGAATTACGTGTCTCTGTTACGTATCCGTTGTCTTGAAATGAGCTCTCGTTGGGATTCTCCTTCGATCTTATTACGACGAGGGAAGAAGAAAGCGGAGAAAAATAAGGAAGGAAAGTAAACAGTGAAGTGGAGTTTACATTTAATCAAGCCGGCGACTAATTTACTCAGCGGGCAGGAGAATTTGTACAGGACGAGATAAGGACCCGTTTAAACGGATCGAGCAAAGTTGCCCGTATCAAAGAAGCAAAATATAATTTGCAGGTGGATGTACCGTAACAGGGAAAAGTAACAGGCTCGCTGGCCGGTGTTTCTCTGCAGATGGACCTAACTGCTGATACGGCAAAGTGGAAGACAGAAGGAAGGGGAGACAGACCGAATTTGTCAGACTAACAAGGTGCTAGCTTCTCGCCGCGGCGCGCCTCGACATCTGTAATACTCAAAGTTAATTTCCAACCGCTTCGAGAGGGTGACACAGACCGTTCGTCCGCAACAGATAGAACAGAGGTCCAACAGTTCCTCAAGTTTCATCCCCCTGGTACGATTCTTCGAGGAATCGTCTGCGAAAAACCTGTTACCTCATTGAGATGTTACCTGTTACCTTCTTCCTTCCAAAATTCACGCGTGGACCACGTCTTATTCGAGAGATCCACGTTAGACGGTGAAAGTCAATCGCGAAATTATCAATTCAACTATCAAAGAAGATGACGAGACGCGAAGAGACGTGAAATTTCTTCGAGAAGACGGACAGACCGGAAGAAAGAAAGAACACACTGCCCCGACAGTGATCCCTGTCCTTCCAAAATTCCCGCGTGGACCATGTCTTATTCGAGAGATCCACGTTAGACGTTGAAAGTCAATCGCGAAATTATTAATTCAACCGTTAAAGAAGATGACAAAACGCGAAAAGACGCAAAGTCTTTTTGAAAAATCGAACAAACCGGAAAAAAGAAGGAACACACTGTTCCGACACTGATCCCTCTCCTTGCAAAATTCACGAACGGACCACGTCTTATTCAAGAGATCTACGTCAGACGTTGAAAGTCAATCGCGAAATTATTAATCCAACCCAAAGACGCGAAGTTTCGTCGACAAGATGGACATAGAGCAGAAGAACAAAGCACTCACTGCTCCAACAGTGATCGCCTCTCCTTTCAAAATTCACGAACGGACCACGTCTTATTCGAGAGATCTACGTCAGATGTTGAAAGTCAATCGCGAAATTATCAGTCCAACCGTCAAAGAATCCCATTCTAACTCATAGACGCGAAGTTTCTTTGAGAAGACGGACACAGACCGGAAAAACGAGGAACTCACTGCCACCACAGTGATTGACCCTCCTCCTAAAATTCACACGTAGATCACGTCTTATTCAAGAGATCCACGTCAGACGTTGAAAGTCAATCGCGAAATTATTAATTCAACCGTTAAAGAAGATGACAAAACGCGAAAAAATGCAAAGTTTTTTTGGGAAGTCGAACAAACCGGAAAAAAGAAGGAACACACTGTTCCGAGAGTGATCCCTCTCCTTGCAAAATTCACGAACGGACCACGTCTTATTCAAGAGATCCACATCAGACGTTGAAAGCCAAACGCAAAATTATCAGTCCAACCGTCAAAGAATCCCATTTTAACTCATAGACGCGAAGTTTCTTTGAGAAGACGGACATAGACCGGAAGAACAAAGAACTCACTGCCCCAACAGTGACCATTCCCCCTTCCAAAACTTGCATGGACATCTTATTCAAAAGATCTACGTCAGACGTCGAAAGCCAATCGCGAAATTATCAATTAAACTGTCAAACATCTCCATTCGAACTGAGAGACCCAAAGTTTCTTCGAAAAAACGGACACATATCGGAGAAATAAGGAACTCACTGCCCCGCCAGTGACCGTTCCCCCTTCCAAAACTTGCATGGACATCTTATTCGAGAGATGGACGTCAGACGTTAAAGGTCAATCCAGTAATTACCAATCCAACCGTCAAAGAAGATGACAAGACGCGGAGAGACGCGAAGTTTCTTGCAGAAGACGGACAGACCGTATAAACGAGAAACCCGAGAATAAAAAGGCCGTCATTCTCCTACCTCTGATTCGAAGTTTAGTACACAGGTCAAAGGAGTCGGGGATAGAAGCGGCGCAGAGATAGAAGGTCAGAGGCGAGCGGAGGATCAGGCAAAGGAACGATTGGCGTGAAATCTCGTGGAAAATCCTTCATCGGCCAAAAGCTACGATTCCCCGGGTTGAGGAATGATCGGAGTTTGAGGTTAACAAAGTCGATGGAAGCATCAGTTATCTCGTCGTCAATCTGACCGAAGGTAGTCCGCGTATATCTGCGCGTAAAAGGGGAGTGGGTGGCGGAGGTTGGGGGNGGGTGCAGCGGTTTGGCGAGGACACCGGGTGGACTCGACGGCGCTGCCCGGCATCGACCAGAATATTATGGACTTATCAAGCCATCCTAATAGTCTCATCAGGATGCAAGCCTGCAGATCTCATCATCCTCGGCGTCCCTGGACCACGTACCTACGTAGGAACGAGCGAGCAATGGCGTTTCCTGGCGTAGATAGCGTTATAGGAAGTAATAGCGGACTGGTATGATTACGTGCTGTCCTAAGGCACAGACAGCGTCGAAGGACATTGCTGCGGGACCTGAGCAACGATCCATCTTCCTGTCTCTCCACCTACATACGCGGCCCGGCCTCTTTTGCCCCCTCTTCACCGCCCCCGTGCTCCAGTTACCGTGAAAACTCTTCGAGACGGCTGATTAGAGATGCGCCCTGCAACGCTCCTAGGCACCTATTTAATTAGAGATCGCATCGTTTGATACCGTCATCAGGCGTAGTCCCAACGCCGGATAAATGGAAATCCGACGTGTGAATCTTTTGGCCCGAAGAAGCTCGACTTGCTAAATTGATAACCTTAATGGACGAGGAAGAAACGATGAATAGCAGCGTTGAGGGATTTTTAGGGAGAAAGGAGTCCTGGGTATTAAATCTTCTAGGTGTTCCTTATGTATAAGTAAGAATAAGGAACATGTGTAAAATTTGAAATTTTGAACTTTACGGTTAAATTATTGTGTATATGTAAATCAAAACGAATGAAAATAATAAAGGAATTAAAATGCATCGAACAAACGCTAACGAGAAGACGAGACTATTAACGATAATTCGAGGAAATATAAAAATTTTAACTCGCGCGAAAAACGTGCACGAAAGGAAGCGTTATAGGAGGGGACAACGGTAAAAATTTCCATTTTAAAAGACGGTGGAAAAAACGAATTGGCAATAAATCGGAAAGAAGCGAGACAAGGGAAAGAAGGCGAACAAAAACCGCGGTCAGTTCGCAGCCCTTGCTACCGCATATTGCACGTTGTGTATACGCGCACGGAGAATTACATAGTTTTGGGATATATATTGTTGTTTAGTACGGTTTAGAATTTCCATAGATAACGGAGAATTATAACGGAGGCCGCTGTCACGGGACCGAGAAACTGCACGGCATACAGCTTCGAGCACGCGAACGCTCGTAGACGTATAAATTGCTTCTTTCGTCGCAATTGCATCACGAAGAACAAGAAGTACCTCGTAGTCCGACTCGGACAAACATTTACGCGACGAAAAAAAAGAAAAGAAAAAAAAAAAAACCGGGAAACTATCGCGCGAGTACTCTCAAGAATTACACGACGCCACTGACAAAATCCCGAAGATTAACATAATCCGTTGAAAAATCCCCGTGAAACATTCCCAAACGAGAGTCCCATTCGCAAACCAAATAAATCCTTTTTACTCGGTATCCTAGATCGCGTTCTTAGTATATCTATACTATCGAAGAACGCGGAAGAAGAAAACGTGGCAAAAATAAAGCTAGGAAGCGCGTGGCCAGGACCTTCTGACCCGTTCATCATCCGAAAATAATCAGCGAATAAACGTAAACTACTTGCCAGGGGAACAAGAAATTTCTCTCGCTCTCCAGCCAACAACACCGACGAAAGAACACCGAGGAAAAACGAGCACAGAGCAGCGAAACCCGAGCGAGTTGCGAGTCTCGCTCGCCTGACCTCGTCATCTTCCCGTCAGCTCGCTGACCCTTAGCCGCAACTAATAACTCCGCTTTTTCTTCGACCACGAACTACAAACTAATCTACGGCACACGTGCCCTACCTGGCGGCCATACTATTGGCTAACAGCGCTGACTCGCGCCCTTTCTTACCCTCAAACGCACCGGCCGATCCGGTCGCGACTCTATCGGAAAGAACGGCTCTGAAACGGAGACCGGCTCTCAGCGATCGGCAACGACTAACAGTCAAGGGACTCGGGAATAACCCTGATTCTTTGGCCCGGTCTGCGGACCAGACTTGATCGTCCAGCAGCCGAGAGGAGGTTAGGTTTAAGCAACTCTGTGAAAGTTGCGGACAGGGTCGGTTGGCCCGAGGGCGGTGGCAACTATTATAAACTGTAGCACCTCGAACTACCGCCTCCAGCCTTCCTTCTCTTCCTCTCCTCTCCTCTCCTCCTCCACCACCGTTTCCTCCACCTACTTTCGCTCCACACCCCACCAGCACCGCTCACCCTCCGGCTGGAACCAACGCCGCGTCTCCACACCGCCCCCAAATAACCTAGGGTCCCTGCCGAACTAACCCGCACCGTGGAACTCTGCTCGACTCGGCTCTCTCGGACGTACCGCGTACCCTCTAATCAATCAACCCCCAGGCATTTCGACCGGTCCGCACCAGGGATCGCGGCTTTCCAGTCTCCTCAGAGAGACGTCTCTCTATCTGGAAAGACGAGGTCGAGCGGACCGGAGCCGCAGTAACCCTGTTGCTGCACACACTCCGCTGGGGCCGCATAAACATCGAGCACCGACCGGAATTTCCATCGGCCGGGATGGAAGATTGAAAGGCCGTGCTGTCGGCGACCCAGTTCGGGGCTGAAGCCTCACCGTCGAAAGTAGACGTCCCGGAGATTTTCGGGCCAAGCCAGAGGGTTACTTTGCGTCGTTTGTCACGGGGAGCTGGCTACTACGAGTTTAGGCGAACGGGCTTGCGCGCTGACGTGATTCCAGGGAGCTGGGAAGAAGTGGATTTAATGATTTGTATTTTGGATTTCAGGTTGCCACGAGAATCGCGGGGAGAGATTTCGAGCGTGCACTGGAATTCTAGGTGGAGGTTTCCGGACGATGAGGTTTCGGTTGGGTAGGGTGCGTAGGCTGTTGGTGAAATGGGCTGGACGAATGGCGGGTGTAAGATCTTGGATGCCTGAGATTTTTAGTTATAGCGATTGCAGATATATTTCGGATCCCATACTACTACTGATAAATTAAACATCGGATCCGATCTACTACTATTGATAAATTTAACATCGAATCCCATTTTAAGCAACCGAAATGAAGGAAAGATATCTATATACACCCCTGTTCGTAGATATGTTTACACTTTCTTGGTTAAATAATTCTAATANAATGATCCTTGATGCAAAATTTGAACTTTCAAACACAAGTCCTCGTCTCCCATCTACAATTATATCCCTTTCATAGATACGTTGGCACTTCCTGGATTAAATAATTCTAATAAATGTTTATAATAATTCTCATAAATATTTCTCAGAGTTTAAATGATCCTTGATGTAAAATTTGGGCTTTCGAACATGAGTCCTCATCTCCCACCTACAATTATACCCTTTTCATAGATACGTGGACACTTCCTGGATTAAAATAATTATCGTAATTAACATTATTAACGAATATCACTTATACCGATTTTAGCATCTTTGTTATTACCTAATGATTCCTATAAATATTTCTCAAATTCCAAATGATCCTTGGTAAATAGTTTGGACTTTCGAACAAGATTCCTCGTCTCCCATCTACTATTATTAATAAACTAAGCATCGAATTTCATTTTAAACAATTATAATGATGGAGGGACATCAACACCCCTGTTCATAGATACGTATACACTTCGTGAATAAAAATAATTAACGTAATTGACATTATTAACGAATGTCATTTATACCAATCTTGACATTTTTGTTATCACCTAACAATTTTCAGATTCCAAATGATCCTTGATATAAAATTTAGATTTGCAATTTAATACGAGGTATCACTGAATATACATAATCACATCATACATACAATTGATATATTCGTGTATCAATTATTCGTTTAAAATGGTAAATGTCCATACATTTACGAAGAGGGGTGTATATATACGATTATTTAAATACGCAAGCAGAAAATATCTGGCCGAATAAATATTTCGAGGGAGATCGGCAAGGTCTTATCTGGTGAACGAAAGATGCCAGGGCTCGGCGATTATTTGCACGATTGGATGACAGGCATTGTTCTTTAGGATAGCGAACGGTGCCAGGCACAGTGCAGCTAATAGGTAATTATCAGAGTGCAATTTTGCCCAGCAGCCAATCCCATTCATTTCCTCGATATCTTGAAACGAACGAGCCGAGCCCCTCCTCCGGTTTCGCCCGCACGATCGTACGTTGCGTTCCAATATCTGCCGTTTTCTACCATCGATTCCGCCCTACATGCTGCTACGACATAACCATAGGCGCAAGAGGAAATAGAGTAATTATAAGGAAATGACGGGCGTTGCCTGTGTGGTATCCAACATTGAGAACCGTGCGTGGATTCGCGTCCTCTTTGGTCACGATTCCCTCCCCATTGTTTGCGAATCGAAATGTGGCAATATCGAACGGAGAACGTGGGACGAAGAAACGTGGGAACACCGATAAGTATCGCGCGATTTCCCCCGAGGTACCTTGGGAAATTGAAAGAAAATTCTCGCGGTATAACCGGCAGGAACGTTTTCCTTTTTCAGGTTAGATTAAAGACGTTAGGAAATCGGAGAATTCTTGGTCCACAGAGGCTCTCAGAGATGGTCGCCATTTTGTTGGGTTACCGCAGATTCTCGTGGATCTTTTTTCCTACTTGGTTTCCCTTATACACTCGCTCGTGGAAAATTAATCGGTTTTCTAAAATCCTTTAAGGTCTATTCTATTAGTGAACTTTTCGCAGTATCGCCATTTCGATTAATCGATATTCCAGGGAAAATAAGACGATTCAGAATATTCTTTCTTGCTTTACTATTTTATTATCAATAATTGTGTATCGGAAAAATATTTTATTCCAATTGGCCATTGAGCTGTATCTCCGTTCCAATCGAAGATCGAAGAGAATATATACGAAAATTTTGTACCATTTAACAAACTCTATCTTCATAAAATACAAGAATGTTTCATTTGCAACGTAAAATTGAATTTGAATTATAAATGATTATCGTTTAATCTTTACGCGATTCTGCGCGTAAAATCATTAACCTATTACGTCGGAAAAGCGAATATTTTTCTGAATTAGGAAGAACGAACGTATTTATTCTGGATTATCACAGATCAATGGATCGGGTTCCATGTATATCCGCTTAACCCTATCTCGCGTTAAACTTTCGAATTACATTCGCGTAGGAGAAGCATTTATTTAACAAGTCATCCCTCGGCAACGACGTCTCGAGCAGACGTTAATTCGTTAACATTTAATTGCACACTTAGTTCCCTTCGACACTTGCCCACGCCGGCACGCAGACCTCGACACACAAATATTCCGTAAATGGTACACACACGCACGACACGCACACGCTGGTCGAAGAGGCGACGAACCAATACCTCGTGCAACAGCTCCGGGGATGTGCAATGCAATTAATATAATTACTTTCGATCACACTGCAGCTGCTTTGCCTCCATCGCGGATTTCGAAGCTACGCGGGATGAAGGAGATTGCAGGCTTTCGCCAGTATTTCTCAGCCATCGTCTCTGTGTATCTTCATTCGGCTATTTCCACGTGCCCGCGTGCGTGTGTGCGGGTGTGTTTGTTCAGAAAGTCGTGTTTCTCGCGTTATGACACGAATGAGTTTGCATTGTCTTTCGGATTACTTTTTGCACGATGAAGCTTAATTGCGAAATCGTCGATGGAACGACTTCAGCGTCGTGTAAATCACTCGAAAAGTACAATATAGGTCTGTTAAAAAATTTTAAACCAGCAATCGAATATCGAGTAGAACAGCAATTCACTACCTTCTCTGACGCGTGTTTTAACTTGCGATACGAGTTTTAAAAGCTCTGATCAACGTCTAAAATAAGGAATCCGATGTTAAATGAAAAAGTAACAATTCACCGATAGTCCTAATTTGAATTCGTTTGAACTATTTACGAGAAACCTGGAAATTATTTTGCGAAAGCTCACTCAAATAGAGAATCGAATATTAACGAAAACAGGATCCACTTTTCACCGTTTTCAACGCGTCTTTTACGAAACAAATTTTACTAAACTTGACTCACCTTCAAGAAGCTTAGACATTATCCATTCAGAAAAAAAATCCAGAAAAACCAAACATAAATCTGTGAGAATGAAAATGAAAAATCGAATACCATACGGAAAAGAAGTGACTCTTCGCTCTTTCCAACGCGTCTTTTACAATTACGAAACAAACTCTACCATACTTCGACTCACCTACGAGAAGCTTAGACATTACCCACTCGGAAAAAGAATCCAGAAAAACCAAACAAATCTGTGAGAACGAAAACGAAAAAAACGAATACCATCTAGAGGAGAGGCGAGTCTCCGCTCTTTGCAACGCATCTTTTACAATTACGAAACAAATTCAACTAAACTTCGTCTCACCTAAGAGAAGCATTGGAATTACCCATTAGGAATAAAAAATAAAAAAATCTGTACATAAATCTGTGAAAATGAAAACGAAGAATCTAATACCATCCGGAAAAGAAGTGACTTTTCGCTCTTTGCAACGCGTCCTTTAAAATTACGAAATAAATTCCAACAAACTTCGACGTATCTACGAAAAGCTTAGACATTACCATTTACGGAAAAAAATCTAAAAATTTGAACATAAATCTATGAGAATGAAAACAAAGAATCGAATACCACCCGGAAGAGAAGCGACTCTCGACTCTTTGCAAGCGTCCTTTAAAATTACGAAACAAATTCTACTAAACTTCGACGTATCTACAAAAAGCTTAGGCATTACCACCCAGGAAAAAGAAATCTAAAAATCTGAACATAAATCTGTGAAAATTAAAACAAAGAATCGAATGCCACCTAGAGGAGGGACGAGTTTCTGCTCTTTGCAACGTGTCTTTTACAATTACGAAATAAATTCCACCAAACTTCGACCTATCTACGAAAAGCTTATACATTACCATTTATGGAAAAAGATTTAAAAATCTGAACATAAATTTATGGGAATGAAAACAAAGAATCGAATGCCACCTAAAGGAGGGACGAGTTTCTGCTCTTTGCAACGCATCTTTTACAATTACGAAATAAATTCCACCAAACTTCGACCTATCTACGAAAAGCTTAGACATTACCATTTATGGAAAAAGATCTAAAAATCTCTTCATAAATTTATGGGAATGAAAACAAAGAATCGAATACCACCCGGAAGAGGAGCGACTCTCGGCTCTTTGCAACGCGTCTTGCACGTTATAACCCGAATTCCCTTAAACTTCAGCCGAGCTTCGAGCTAACCGCGGGCACGCAAAAGCTGGCAAACACCTGCCGGTAACGGTCCACTAATCTCCGAACTTGAATAATGGAGACTGTGCAAACTGCAGCAAAATATTGCATCCCGAAGAGGGAGCGGTGGAGCGAGCTGATGTATCGAGCCGGTGGTGTCTTGGAACACGGCGAGATAGCGGGCAAATGGTATCCTTGAAATATTCAATACGCCGGAAGATGCTGTTCGCACCCAGCCAGGGTGAGTCCAACTCGCTGTACTCGTAGCAGTCTCCGCGTGTCTGTGTTCTATTCGCACACGAGCGTACGTGTACTTTGGCGTGCGAACACCGAAGCCCGTGAGTTTGCCAGAACGAAACTACGTGCGTGGTCTGGATGCATGCAATTTTGACTAGATTAACGCTGCATTATTCAGCTAATTAACTGCTAGGAACGCTCCTCCCAGTGTTTTCGGTATCTCCCTGAAAACAACGTCGTTTGTCTTGCGCCTCCGCTCTGAGACACTCCGCCGTTACGCTTTGGCTGCCACTGTAGGCTCAAGGCTGGCTTATTCCGGTTCCCTGGGTTAGAGTTAGCTGCAGTAAGAACCGGAGAGCTTTCACGCTTGGACCAACTGCGAATCAACTCGTCCCGTTGCGACGAGTTCCTCTCTCGACGTCGAAGTTTCCAGTTAAGAATCAGACAGGTTTCGAGCCGGGTACGAGAATATCGGAGAGATGGTCTAGGCGGGAGACGCGAAATTTTTCAGTGGAAACTGTGTCGTGGATGTCAAGAATAAAGTGACCTTTCAATCGAGCTTTTAGATAGCTCGGAAGAGCAATTCGAAATAATGAATTATGTAAATGGAGTTGGAATAACATCGAGTTTCGGAGAAATAATTTTAGACACTTGACAATCAAAATAGATCTCTATTTCACAAAAGCCCTCAATTTTTCAGTACGATTAACCCTACCTTTATCCATGCTTTTATCTTTTCAATAATATTTTCAATAATTTGTATTTCATTTGTTTCCTATGATTTTGAAATGTACGCAAAGTGACTTTTATTTTATTTTATTATTATTTTGCGAATAATTTCGCCACGAAAGGGTTAAGATGAAATAATAATTTTTCATAGTAAAGCGCCTTTTGTCCTTTCCTATTTTCCTCTCTTTTTTTCTCTAAAAATGTAACGATATACCGTATATTAGGTAAACCAATAAATTGCGGCTGATTTTTATAGCACACGTTGCTTTTCTTTCTCGATAAAGAACAGTGTTCCCAATTTAGCATCATCTATATATAATCGAGCAGTGATTAAAATTAGCACTCCTGTTTAAAGAAAGATTTCCCGCTATTCCTGTGCAAAGTACCAACGTCACTTTTTACCACGCCCAATACGTATTGTCTACACGTGGATTTCGAAACGATCCCAAAGTCCGTCAGCCCGAATTTGCAGCAAAGTTTCGTGCAAACTAATATCGATAAGTAAATACGCGCGAAAGATAGTCGATCGGTGCTTTGATGTTTCCCGGTATAAATTACAAGGATCCGGGGAAATCATGCAGCCGTTGATTACTATTTGTCTGCAAACCGGCCAAGTCGTCGGGATCGTATAACGAAGGAATCAGGAGTGCAGACGAATTAATAGACTTTTAATTTGGAGTTTAACGCGGCAGATATTCAGTTTCAATTTGCCTGGACGGCATCAAAAGGAAAATCGTGTCTATTCCGAGTACACGGAACGTATCAAACGTTACAACCGCCATCTTCTTCGAGAACATTAGACGATATTGCAGTGACGTTCAGCGTTTCCTCTCAAGCGCGAGCTCTCCAAACTTTGGGCGAATCGAGGATAGAGCAACAGACGAAGAGAAGCAGCAACCGAGAAACGAGAAAGCTGAGGGCAAAGCAGGAGGAATGGCTGAATATTCCTCGAGGACGAACCTGCAGTGGCCGGTAGCATGGACGTCTAAGCGCACGCTGATTTAGGAACTAAGGTATAACGCTAATATAGAGCTATCTTCCTGCACACGCACACACAGACGCGGTACATATACAAAGCCTGTAAACGCGCCTTTTGCAGAATATACAAGAGTATTTACCGGAATTATTCCGAAAATTATTTACACCTCTTTGATAATTATACCGCAGAGGTTTCAACTATGCTCGCGTTAAGAGCTTGTTTGGTAAGAAGAAGAATAAACAATGGCTGCGGCAAGAGGAACGTGTTGTTTCTAACTTTATATACAGCCAGGATAATTCATAGGAAGTTGAGGATGTTTAGAGAGAGTGGTTTTATGCGAGTATTTCTTAGCGTCAGTTGTTTCCTCTTGCGATGATAATACAGCCTGTAGATACACGTGTAAAATCATGCAACCTTATTATTATTTCAATAAAATCCGTTTGAACAATAAAACGGCATTCGACGCATGGCAACTAAATTGCAATTTTTTGAAATCACGATTAAATAATCAACCTTTTCTGATCAAACATAATCGTCCCAAAAAAATAAAAGTATCAACGAAAGTCAATACCTATTCAAATAACAAAGAAAAATCTCAATTTCGGTTATTCCAAGTAAGAAAGAAATTCATTCCTCAATAACGATAATTTATAAACATCATCGGAACATTTCGTCAAAAGAAAATTCGATTCTCAACGACAAGACTCGCCAAACAGCATCTCTCCTTCCAAAGAAACTTCCGACTACTGTGAAAAACGAGTCGAACCTCAAAGAATAGCTGAAAAAAAGACAACGGGCCAGTTTTCAAGGGTAAATTGAAGGAAAGGAAAGACGAAGGAAAGGTTGGCCATCCTGGCGATCTCGATCCAGGGGTTCTTGCAGGAGTCTTTGCCAGCGAATGCAATCAAACACCGCGAGAGAGATACGGTTGTTGACCTAAGCGCGTTCGAAGGAAACGTCCCTGGGAGCCTGACGTCAGAACGGTACCACGGAAGCATTTCGTGGGAATTCGAAGGTATACGAAGGTATACGAGACCACGAGCATTCTCTCTGGAGGGCCAACAAGCAAGCTGCAAGTAGTGCGATCGCGTTATGTTGCAGACTGGAACTCCCGTTAGTCGCGCGTGTGTGTGGGTACGTACGGGGACCCCTACACCCCCAGGAGCCACCCCCTCGTTCACCTCCGCCTCAGCCAGGCCCCCTTCCAGCGTTCAACCCTTCCTTATTGCAAGTTCTACGGTTCGTGCATTAAACTATGGAGTTGCCCAGGCATCGACCCAGCCCGACCACCTACCATCTGGATATGCGGCCCGCGCGCATATACGCTATGTACATTTCTAATCAAGCGATATTGTAACTGCGGTCTAACCTCCAAACACCACGGCCTCCAGCAGCACCTCCATTCCCGTCTTCCCGCCACCCCGCAACCGCCGACGTCCTTGCTCCCTACTGTACTCTTCCTCCGACCTCGTATCTACGACTTCTACCGCTTTATCGGACCTTCTTCGTCAGCTTTCACGATTTTACAACGTGGCTAACTGAGGTGCAGCCGACGAAGAACTTCGGAAAAGCCCTGAATTAGATTCGAGAAAATTTAGAGTCGTTGCCAGGTGAAAAGGTGAAAAGGGTGAGATAGGAAGGAATTTGATGGATTTCTATTCTTTGCGAGATTCTTTGGTTTTCTTAAAGAAAAGAAGGTTGGGACTGGTTAGAAGTTTTTAGGTCTGGGGACAAGAGATAACGAGCGGGTTTGGATATGTCAAAAATTTTAGGTGTTATGAAGGTTTTTGGGTTTGGAGTAAGGAGACTATGAGAAGAAGATTTAGTTTCCTTGGGAGATTTTCGGGTTTGTAGGAAAAGGTTATAAAAGGATTTTGAAGAAGCTGGAATTTTGGTAGGAATTTACAAAAAGGTTGAGATACGATCTTTTTGAAGATTTAGAAGATTATGAGCAACTTTGATATAAGAAATGTTGGGATTTATTCCTCTCTAAGAAATTTTTACTATGTTTTTTTTCTATATTTTTTGGTATACTTGGAAGTTATAGGAGAACGAATAATGGATAGAATGAAGATTAAATAAAGGATTTTGAGGATGTATAAAATGGCACATATTTGCTTTGAGAATTCCGATCTTCTGATTAGGAAATGTATACAACGTCGTTATAAATACAGATGTATACGTGTATTGGAGCTATTTGGGTTATAGTACTTCGATAACTTTATCTGATACGTGCTCCCTGAACATTTGTTATTGGATTTCGATTGGTGTATTATTATAGATTTGAACATATCGTTTTTTGCATGATATGATAACAGAGGTCTGCAATCATGAACAACATAAACTAGCATTATCGAATAATAGATCGAATAATAGATCAACAGAATTTTATACCCAAATGCTTAAAAAATAATTTAATCTTGCAACCACAGCCACGAACAATAAAAGATTATTATTTCTCATTTTCCTCTTAAATATTTTATATCGATATAAATAAGAAATAAAAGTAATTAATAGAACGAACTCAAAAACCGCGATATTCGACGGTAGATGAATATTTAAAAGAATTTATAAGATACCCGAGTGGAGAATCATGGGGATTAAAAGCAAGCAAGCTATCGATAATAATCCGTATTATTAATCGAATAAATATCCAAGAGAGCAAACGCAAAAGCAGTCAAGCACAGGGATCGTCGAATACCGGCCATGTTTCAGTTTGGCGAAAGAAGTAACGGCGAGCGTGTTATTGATATCGAGTTCTTCAAGTCAAACAACGTATATCGACAAACAGAATTGCGGTTTGTGTCTTCGACCAATCCCCTCTCTGTGCGAATTTCTCGGAAAATCAACGGACTCTGCTACTACCATTCCTAACCCATGCAAATATGGCTGCTACTGCGTCGTGACTGCAATCGACTCGAAATGGAATTCGTGTGCAATCGTAGTTGAAGTTATGCAATCACGAAGACCGCCATAATCGTGGAATAAGACATTTAATGAAAAGCTAAGCGCGCAGACCACCGGGCAATTGGTAGCGAAGTCGAAATTAATTTTAAAATGAAATTCAAGGGGCGCGATGGATTCAATTACGCGCGCGTGTTTTTCCTCCGGTCAGAAATGCGGAACGGAAATCCGCGTTTGTACCAGCAACTGAACTAATAAACCGAATGGACATTGCAATTGCTATTTTAATCTCTGCGCGATTTGCAAAATTTTCGATACGCTCTAACGAGGCATTTTCGAATTTTACGAAAATATTCCTAATTATATTACGTCGCTTTCGCTGTGAAATCAGTATTTTAACGCTTAACGTGCAATGTTACTTTCACTGAATCGGTATTTTAATAATTACGATAATTGAAAAATTTCCAATAAGATAATACCTAATGAGGTATTCGACGTATGAAAACGATTTTGACGTATAAATGTAGACATGGAACACGATATTTTAATACTCGCACATGTTATTTATAATTCAGATGTTTGAGATAACGCGATACTGTCATCGGAATTTATAATATTGTAAAATTTCTAACGATATGGAGTAAAGTATCTGCAAATTCGATATCGATGTTCAGATATGTTTGGACACGTTCTGAGATGTTTCAGGTGACGTGACACGAAGAAACGAAGCCTGGGAAATGGATAAGGTATACGTGGAGAGCAGAGCTTCATTTCAATAACATTTCTACAGAGTTACTCGTCCGTAGGGAAAATTCCATTGAATATAGGGGTCCATTTTGTACGAAGTTATTTGACGCTCGATTAATGATACGAACATTACGGCACACACCCATCCTAAACCCGTGTCTCAACCCTTACACGCCTAAGCACCGCCGTGGTATTATGCGATTTTGCGAACGATAGATCCGCATAATCCGTAAAGGATCGTGACCAAGAGAGAGAGGGAGAGAGAGAGAGGGAGGGAGAGAGGGGGGTGGCGGAGGTGAAAAGTTGAGAAAGACAAAGCAACCCCTCGTGTCGCGTGTAATCGTTTAATCGTCAAATCTACAGAAGCTCCCTGTTTGTCTTTGACCATCATTTGACGAAAATTCCAGCTATAATGTCCTCGAGAAATTGCGAAATTAGAAAATCCTTGCTTAACAATCCGATAATAATAAAAGAAATTATTTTATAACGCACGACTGAGATTTTTTACAAAAATTTCAATTTTTATAGCGAAATATGTTGATTGAATATTTATTAAAAATTTCATATCAATATCCGGGCTCTCATATGTATTAAAATTAACATAAAAATAATTTAAAGAATGAATATTTACACCGATATAAATATCCAACGATTATTTAAAAAATTGCTTAATTTCTCAAACGATACAAAAGTGGAGGAATTGATTACACAAATTTAATATATAAAAATACGGAATATTTTTCACACGACCTGAAATCGTATCCAAGCTGCGCAGCACCATAAAACAGGTCCATGGTGGGCAAGAAATTAGCTGATCTCTACGTGGCGCAATTGATTTCACGAAAAACCTGTTCCATCAGAGAGCAGCTCTGGACCGCGCGGTTTTCTCACGGCATTTGACCACTGGTCATCTTATGAAACGCGTAAAAGATGCTTGGAATATATCCACCCTTGACGAGTTCGGAGGGATGAAACTGGATGGGGCAGATTTAACAGCTTCTCACGACTTCGCGTCTGATTCCAACGTTTATCTCACGACACGACTGATTCCTACAATTTTTAAACATTTTAAACAATTTTCAATCGTTTACCGTATTAAATAACAATTATATTAATTACGCCGATTTATTTGTAAACACGATATAAATTGAAAAAGATATAAATATCGTTCCAGAAATGTTTGAATAAAAAGCTACAACGAAGGTACGAGATGCGGAATAAAAAATTGAAATATGACAATAACAGTAATTTAATTTGTAAGCGCGATATGAAATAAAAACGTGAAATACGAGACGACAAATCAAAACGAAAAATTGTTAAGGTATTACAAATATAAATATCGAGAAATAATCGAAACGTATGGTCCACATAAACTATCCATAAATTTCTTTACTCCCCCCAAACAAATATAATCACGAAAAACCAACCCGGAGAATACCGAAATAAAAACCATGCACCGCGATAAATTCATTAAAAACGCACAACCATTACCTAGATTAAAAACAAAATTCGAAAAAAGAGGATGAAACAGAGCCGTTCCTCTTCCCAGCAACGTTAAACCTCTATCTCCATTTCTGATTGCAAAACTTTGCAGTTCGCGAGTCCCTCTTTGCGAGCCTGCAACCAGAAAGCTGGCTATTATGAATAATGCATCAACAAAACAGAAAACCGCACTCGTAAACTCGGGTACAAAAACGATCCCTAACAGAAACTCGACCACGAACATCGCGAAGCTTCTCGATCATTTATGTTGGCAGCTGAAGCGATCGCGTCTTTTCGCGTGGTCCGTTTAGCATGAAACGACAACCAACCGCAAGATAAAAAAGGGAAAGAAGATCGACAAGAAGGCGCAATTTGTCGTGGAAATTCGAGAAGGGGAGCATCGATGAGCGGATACCAAGACGATTCGGAGATAAAAGGGAACCTGTTCTTCCGGCAGCCAGGGCTGTCTCAGCGCTGGACCACCCCGGGTTCTCACGCTTCCGTGGACCAATGGTCATCCTCCGTGCCACGGAGAAAAATAGAAACGGGCTATCTCGTGGTGGGGAATGTTTAGAATTTGAAAAAGAAAATTCCACTTCTTAATTGGCCACATTAACCGGCGTAGAACTGGTTTCGCGTATTTCAAGAGACGAAAATCTGGGTTTGTCGGTCAGTATCGGGGATGCTGCGGTCCACGCAGCATCCCTCCTGCTCGTAAAGTAATTTTTCATAATTCCAACAGTCCCTGACAGTTCTCTGACCGTCGTGCTAAACTACCTCCCGGCTCGTAAAAAAAATCTCATCGCGATATATTTCGTTTCGGTTTCGGCAACGCGAACTCTTGCTTTCGTTCGGTCATAAAATATAAGCCAACGTGAAAAGTTCAACGGTTCTGTTCGTTTTTGTGGAAGATATTGTGGCTCCGATGATTATCCTGCGACTTCGTTACTGTACTGGTGAGTATCCTTCATTTTTTTTTCTTTTTTGGGAATAGTTTAAGAATTTTATACCAAATTGAGAAACGGAATAATCTTTCGCGAATTTTTGTATATCCGTCGTCTTCTAAGATATGTATCTTAAATTTAAAAATAAATCGGGACATAGATGAACAATTATTTTGTTCAAATATCTTGTATCAAGGCTATTTTTAATTTTAATCTGCGTATTTTAAATGATAAAGGACGTGTAAACATTTGCAAAGCGTTACTGAAATAATTGAAGTAATATAATAAATATCAGAAAAAATTAATTGGATATATTGTATAAAGCTCTAAATATGAAAATAAAATATTTGGATCTTGTTTTTTTAACCAATTTACTACTTCTGAGTGTATTGAATTGTGAAGTTGTATTTTGATAAAAATAAAATTAGTGATAAACAAAAACAACGACTGATTTACATATTTAAAGGGAGAAATTGCTTCTCAATTTCTCGGAGTAGTGTATTCAACGTGTAAGTTACTCTGAAAAATAATTACAAAAATTAGTACATCGTTTAACCCTTTGCACTCGACGATTTTTTCGCAACAGAAGAATAGGAATTTAAAGATTTTCTACCACAAATTCGATGATATTGTTTAGAAAAGTAAATCAAAAAATCGTGTAATGATTAACGTATGGAATTATTTAATTCCAATACATCGCACAGTATTACATCATTTTAAATTTAGTATATCAGTTAATATCGGTTTCCAAATTTTATTAAATGGTGACTGATGGTCACCTCTCGAGTGCAAAGGGTTAAATCTGCAACAGCACCTGGATAACGATAATAAATAAATATTCTTACTTCGATGAAAGCCAAATTTAATTTCATGGAGTCGAATAATTCAAACTAATTCGATACTCTAATATTAACAGCATCTTCCAACGACCGCTCATTGAACGTTAAAAATCTATCAAATTTCGCTAAAACTATTACGTTAAAAATCTCTGCATTTCCACGAAGCTTCTCGTAATATGCGAATTTCCGCCACGCAAAGTAATCGAAACGGTCTCGTACTTTCGTCCAATAATATAACAGTCCCAAAAACTGCCATTGACATATACGATTCAACGACTTTCTGAAACCGACTTCACCCCCTGACAAACTATCACCGATATTTCCAATCCGACATATGAAAAAGGAACGTGGCGAGGACGGAAAAAAAGGATTTGCAAACTAGGAGAACGAGTTTCGCGACTTCGAGGAGAAATTGGCCAACAGGCATTGAAACGAAATATCGAACTTTCCATCGAAACATTATATTCCGTCGGAGCAAAGGTGCTTCAGAGTAATATTCGACGCAAAGCAATATCGCGTTACACGCGGTACCGTGTTCGATGCTCGTGACTGAGCCAGTTTAAGGTTAGAATTATTGATCTAATACTCTGAGGAAGCTAAGCCGAGTGTCTACGTCGGCCGTGAACGTATCTTATATTTCCCATACCATCGGCCACCCCCGACTCAGCTCAAAGCCTCGAGCTTCGCAGCCCCAAAAGGAACCCAATAATTAATCGCGTCCCAGGCGAAACACCCTCGAATAGAGGCAGTCTGTCACTATACGCTAAATAGATTCTCCATGGAGTTGGGCTTGGGTACATGAAGTCGCGTGTCTGAAATTCTCGCCTTCTTTGGAAATCTTCTCGGGTCCAGTGGTCGCCATTTTTTGGCACGCGCGTGAGAAAAGTCTCGTGTTTCGCGATATTCATCTTCAGGGTCGAAGAGGGATGAAACGTCGAGGAAGTTTTTTCATTTCTTCGTGCTCGGTGAGACGAGAGGTTCGTAAGCTTATCCCTTTTAATTACTTTTTTCTTGAGAGGATAAGATAAATTCGACTTCTTTTAATTTGTGGAAGAAGATTAGGGGCTTGGAAATTATTTTCCAGATGCGAGGATTTGCTGGTTCTTTGAATTATTTAAATTTGTATCTTTTTTAACCAAATCTTTAATGTTCTGACTTTTCTACATTTTCTTTTATGAAGAATTGTTTTGCCTAAGTTACGGATTCATTTTGTTTCTTTCGTGAATTTAGATTTGATTTACAATTCTAATTTTAATAATATCATATCGCTCGAATAAATGAATTTTCACACAAAGTCTACTACCTTCATATGCTATTCCAAACGAGAGAATTTTTCCAAACAAATCTGTACCCAAGAGGTTAAAAATTATTTGAATAATTATACACAACGTTCTATCTTTAACATCTCATCGCCAAAATGAAACTAAATACTCGCGAATTTCCTTTAAAAATCGACTCTACTAATTTTTCATCCCCCATTTCGAAAGTTCTTACTCCGAAATAAAATAACCGATACGTTTACATCTCTTTCACGTCTAAATTCACTTTTCGAGCCCTGTATACTTCTAACTCGCTAGCTCCTTATCCACGAGTACCCGACAATGGTTAACATCTCAAAATTTCCTAAAAAATCCACCGATCGAGTCTAACGAATCGATCCTCCATCAGCGAGGATCCCTATAAGGAGTCGAAAGCAAAGGAGACCGAGGATCGGAAAGAAGCGGGTTCAGATGGGCGAAAAGTCATGGATCGGAAGCAATTAGGGACACGAGGCCGCGCGGGAAAGCGCGAGCATCGACAAACACCGGCAAATTAGATACATACGCGGAGAGGGGTTGAACCTTAGACGAAGTGTTAGGTCGGTCAAGCCAGGTTGGAAACTACGTGCGGCCGGTGATTACGTCGATCGTCGAAAGAACAAACTCCGGATTGGATTAAGCACACGGCTGCACCGGCACCTTCCCCATTTACTGGCCGTGGCCGGCGCCGCCGCCACGGTTTACCATAAAGTTTACAACTTCTGTCAAGCTCCGTGGCCGCTGTAACCGTACTAGAATGACGACAGACCGACCCTTTGGTCGTCGGTGTCCCTCTACGATCCGCACACTTATGTCCACCCACACTGCCGCGCCGCGCGCGTGTATGCTCTGCGAAATTAAACGATTGCGCTCATTGTCTGCCGAAAACCTCGTGATCGCTCGCAATCTGGGTGAATCTCGACTGTGGAACGGGCACTTGGCAATCTCGAGCGTTCTAATGGAGACTGGTCGACGAAGATGACGAGGTGAGAGCGGAGCTAGAGCATCGAGATGCATCGGTCTCTTGAAAAGAAGCTCCCGTTAGTGGCTATATCGAATCGAGGATATTTCTTAACAAGAGTGACCGTGTCGTCAGTTCAGGTGCAAGACGGTAGCGTGTAAATTCGAAAAGATGAAGCGTTATATTCAGATTTGTCTAAGAGCTACTCTGGAATAAATTATGAAAGTGCATCCTCCGAATGTACGCTGAAACTTGCGCGATGGCGCAAGGGAAACGCAGCATCCCCCTGTAACGGACACTCGGCAGGGGTCCTTCCACGAGGGTCGATGAACCACCCTTTCCTTAATTCGCAAGTAAGATGGCAGTCGGTGGGTCGGCCATTTAGTTCGGCCGTCCCTCCAGGACTTCTTGCGCCGATATAAACCCAGAGGCAGCTCTAGAATCGAGGGTGGCTGGAACCGGGGACGTGAGAACCGTACAGTCATCGTCTCGGTGTAACATCGGGGTCAGGATAATTTTCTCAATTTCGCAGTGTCTCCCGCGGGGTCAGTCGTTAAGGGCTCTAAGTGAGATTCCGGGGGTTGAGGAAGGTTTCGGGAAAGGGCTGGTAAGGGTTAGACCGTAAGATAGTTTGATAGGCTTGGTTGCCAGGAGACCTCTAAGGCCCTCGCCTGGCCACCTAATGCCGAGAAAGGCTGCCGCGAATACATATGTACTCCGGGCTTATAAGTGATCCCGCCTATGTATCTGCTGGTATAGCACAGCCTATCTATCGGGTAGAACCGGGAAGCAGCAAATATCGATGCAAATTAAATGATGTTCCTGCCCCGGAGATGTTAGGCTCTAAGGATTCCACGATAGACCGTTAATGTTTAAGAGAATTCGGTCGCCTGAAAGCCTCTCGCTATCCCGCGTGGCACGATATCGCGAGAGCTAGCTTGCCGGGCTAGACGGGAGCTAAAAATCAGCCGGGAATGGCTGGAGAGAACAATCGCTAGCCAAGGTATCGAGCATGCTGTGTTGGCTGTGGAACAATCGAGCGAACTAGAACAATTCGTCGGAAACTTGTTGAACTTTCTTCAACGGGAGCGCAGTGTTCTCCTCGACGGGATTCCCCTCCAAGTCGAACGATTGTGCGGAACGAGTATCGAGTAGATGACCGACGATAGACTGTGATACAAAGTTGGAATAATCGAACTAGAGAGATGAAATTAGACATGGCGGTTATTGTACATAGAACGTAGGTTCAATTTCGAGGTATTGCATGCGCCGGAAACGTAGAATAGCGTTATTTTATTCTATAAAAATAACAGTATCAAAATTGCCAAATTTGGTCTCTACGTTTAAATATCCAATACCTAACTAAGTGAAAATAACCTCCGAATCTCGATGTAGTTAATTATTAATCGCTTCAAAAATTCCAAAGGTTTAAAGGAACTTGAATTTTTCATAGACTATTTTTAACAATACCCAGCGAAAGAACAACTCTCCTAGGTATATTGTTATTTCAGAAACAGAAACATTTATATACTCACGTTCCACTGATATTTTTGGCATAGACTATACTATGAATGAGTGGAAATTTACGTTAAAAATTGGAAAGTAGGCGAACCCAATAGGGAAAAACGAGACGGTGTACATCGATAACCATGGATTTCTTGCATGAACGATTTCAGAGAGCTGGTATTAACGTCGTATAATGTACTGACATGCATACCTGGCAGACAACGAGTATAAGGCTACAGATACTCTCGTGGCCAATGGCTGAACGTGGTAGTCCTGTACAGAACAGTTTTACCGATAAGACCCGGCGTGTTTAACAGCCGCCGGCTAAAGCACCGCCACCCCCGCGCTCTCTTAACCACCACGTTCATTCACCATGGGACGTAGACTGGGTGTTACATTCTATACACGCACAGAACTACCAAAGGAGATTCTATAAAACTGTTCCAGCTATGACGTCAGGAGCGAGCGACATCGCGGTTTCAGGGTGAAAGTTCTCTCGCATACGAGACGAGAGATTTCCCAGGCATTTTCACCCTCGCGACCTATCGAAATTTTCTAATTCGTTACAAAGACGAACATTCGATAACTCGAAAAGGTAAAAAGCTTTGGTTAGAAACTTTCATTTGGAAGATTAGAAGCATTAGGTTTTCAAAATTGGATATCTGATACACAGACGCAGAACTTCAAATCTTTTAGTCGGATGTTGTTTCAAAGAGTTCGACTTAAATACGAAATACAAAAATCGTAGAACGCGAGTTGAAATAAAGTTTATTTCTCTAATAGAATTTTTGGATTTAAAAATGTTCTTATCCTCGAAATTCGATTGTATAACAATTAACACTGGACTTAGTCGATTAAGCGATGATTGGAAAACGCAAGAAATTCCAAAGAAAAGAAATACGCAAGAGGAACAAAGTCACAAAGCCAGGCGACCAAAAGCGACGACACTGAAAGCGGTGAATCGAAATCTACGCTTGCAATTCCTGTGAAAAAATAGGACGATAAAAGAAAAGAGGAAGAAAGAAGTATGCATAGCACGAACGATCCTTGAAGCTCGAAGCATGGTAAGAAAATGTAGCCCGCGTGGCACGTGAGCAAGTGCAGCGTCCGTGGCGGAGAAATCCCATTGAAGGCCGGCATAAATCCCGCGTCGTAGTAAAAAAGAAGTTTTCAAGGTTACTCGAGTAAACGAGAAGCGGGAGAAAAAGGAGGAAAATGGTAGTAGAGGGAGGGAAAAAAGGGGAAAAAAGGAGAGCGAGAGGGGTGAAAGGCGGGTTTTCTTCGGTCCAGCGGGATTCGCGTAGAGCTCCTGGAGCGCAAGAAACGACCTTAGACCTGGATCAATAGAAGAAGGGGGGTTGGTACTCTCCTCGGGGAGAGGGGCGGGTGTAAGGGGTGAGCGAGGAGCGTCGGAGGGGGTAGCAGCCAAGAGGGTGCTGGCGGCAAGAGGTATGGAAGGGGGTGAAGTGGAAAAATCTTAGGTTTGCCGCACGGTGGCGGAGGGAGAGACTGCTGGAGGGTCGTGGTGGGGGTAACCTTAGACAAGAGGCGTGGTCTGTTCCTATTCTCACCCCCGGGTTTCCACGGAGAAGCAACCCTTATAGACGTGGAGGCCATGGACGTCAACTAGAACGATCACGAGAACAGATGTCGAGATCGTGCGAGATAACCGTGTAATATCCTTAAAATTCCCGTTCCTTCTCTCCGTGGGGCTACGTCCGCTTCGCGTCCTCGGGATTGCTCTTCTTTCCCGTCGCCCTGTTCTTCCGTTTCCCGACCTTCCGCACCCTCTCTGCTTCCCCGTACGTCCACTGAGAACGGCCGTTTTCGCACCAAGAGAACGACGACGCGGTTGTACCGTGGATAATTCCGCACCGAAACCCGGAGCGACAACGCGGCTGGAACAGCGTCGAACGAGAGTCTCGCGGCGGAGCTTTTTTATCGGCTAACCGGTAGACGAAGCTCGAAGAGTAAAACGAACCCGTGGCAGCCGTGCTTTTTTACGGCGCATGCGGGCGTTTCAGCAGAGGAACGAAGTGGGGGTGAAAAGAGAATCGAACTCGACCGCTTGTTTTCCACCCTTCGCTCCCGGCCCGCGGCCTCGATTCGGCGTGCGGCTTTTATTTCCAGCAGCTACGAGGATCGGCTATCGATTCGGCTTCCAATCGGAGAAAAAGGGAACAACCGATGCCGTGACCTAGAACCTAGAAACGATCCTTAAACGAATCGAGAGTGGATACGAATGGGGATGGATAGCCGAGGCTCCTCGAGCTTCCAGGTAAAGCGAAATTTTTGTGCATGGACGCGCGGTTGGTTCATTTTCCGAGGATCGTTATCATCGAGTCTTTGACAGCTTCCTTTTGTAGCGTTTACTGCTGGCAAACACAATGCGCGACAAGAAACCGTCGCGTAGTAATAAGCACCCGTAAATTAAAAGAGAAACGACAAACAGCTGATACCAAAAGCCTGAAAATCCTCGACCGGGTTGACACGGAATAAGTTGTAATTAAAGGAAAGAAGTTTTTGACAGGTTCCATAAAACGGAGTATTTTTTGGAATATTAAATGTGCGATATTTCAGACTGAAATGCTTTAACAGGAAATATTAGGAATGGAACGCAAATCGAGTACTATAGGGCTTTTTTCGATAATCTTTAACGAAGTACCATGTGTCTAAAAATATTCGCGTCAAATCTCATCTCAACATTCCTGCGATTGATATAAATAGAAAGCTTTTTGTTACCGAAACTTTCGATTCCAGGGATCTTCTGGAACAATAGTTCCACCGGAGTTAACCAAAATTCCATCAGCGTAACAAAAATTTAAGATTCTTGTCATCATTTCTCACAATTCGGCCATCCCATCCCAAAAAGCTTTAGATAATCCATTAAAAAAATCCTCTATCCCCAGGGATGGCGGAAAAATTGATTTAACTAAAAAAAAAATCGAAAATTGCAGTCGCTAAACAAACAATCTTCAACCCGATATTTCCCGATTCTGTATAAAAAAAGAAAAAAACAGCCCCGATTCTCCATAAATTCCCATCAAAAAAATAGCCTCGCCCCTATGGCGGATATCCCTGGGGGGAAAAAAGGCCCCGTTATTACCATAAACATTCCACAAACGACTGTCGTCACACAGGCGCACACAGAGTGGCGCGCACCCAAACCGTAACGGCCAGGAACAACCGAAATGGTTACACAAAACTCCGTATGACACACAACCGGCAAACAAATGGATCCCAAACAACGCGACCAAACCGCGAGGCAAACAGGAATCCGCGTTGATTGCCTCTCGAATGCCGTCAAACTGGTGGGAAAAAAAAGGGGAGGTATACGAACGAGCTGAACGCGGCACGCGGTTCCCCTATGGAAACTTTAGTACAACGAAGGTAATCAACGAGCTTATCGACATGTAAATCGTACGATTCGTGACACGGACTTCTGATCGTGCGTGGCGTTACACAGAGAGCGTCGCGGGGCCCGCAACGGCGGGCATTTACACGTGCAAATGTGGCAGTACGAAACGTTCATACATTTCGGTTACATTACCGTAGACATCATCGGATGTGTTGACGGGAAATACGAGCATAACTCAACCGAGGCTACCTGCCGGGATTTCGCGAAAATCTCCCTCTCTGTCCCGCGGTCGTCCCGCACCCGCTCTCCTCTTTCTCTCTCTCTCTCTCTCTCGAGGACGCGCGTCACGCAATTTTCCATCCCTCTCGTCGACTACCGCACACCCTCGCGCCCACGCGTGTGTACACGTATCTCCAGTTCTATTTATCTCTGTCTATTTCATTCTCTCCACCCAGCCACTGCCGAACCCCTTCGCAGTTTCCTCGTTTCCACCTCCGCGCTGTCTTCCTCTTCCTGTCTCTCTCTAACGTTGCACTGAGTGATGACGTCATTTCCTACGGAGCATTATACATCTCGCAGCATATTTCCGTCCGCCGATTAAGATTCGCGCGACATTCGGCTGGAAAATGAGATTTTCTGCCAGAGTCCAGTCCGACTCGCAGGTGACTCCGCCTGACGACGAGAGTCTGCAGAGGAAAAAACGAAGCTTGGCTGGAACGATGAGAGGATTGAGATGATGGATGAAGGAGAAGGGTGAATTCTGGGTTGGGGAAGGTAATTGGTAATGGTTAAGTGTGATAAGACGATGGGTAGCTTGCCAAGAAAGGTTTTCGCAGTTGGAACTCAAGAGTGTTTAACGCTAGATCTATCGAGGGGGTCAAAGTAACTCGTTTCGGATATTTTATTTTTGAAATTTCTCAAAATATCCACATTGCTTTCGAAACAATTTTTTCTTAGTTCTATTCAGATCGAAACACGAGTGTTTATAGTTATTCGTTTTCTTCCTACCGCTTCGATTATCTTCATTCGTGTAGCTAATCGTTATAGTCGGTAATTATAGTGTTAATTTGGCAGTGAGGATATGGTTTATCTCGGAGACAACTTCGCTTCTGTTTAAATTTCTCTGCACGTCTTAATGGCACGGTAGGCAGATCGAGAAGAAGGGGTGAACAGCATAGCAATCGGCACGCATGTGTATACACACGAACCACGTGATAATATACAAATGAATTTACTTATTATACGATAGATGTCCAGTTTGTACCTTCGATTTTGGGACTGAGTGGAGTCGTGAATATTAAGCTGGAAGATTAAGGAAGAATTTAATAATCGACCACTGATGATTGCGAAAGAATAAGAAAAGTTTAAGGGGTTGTTCGCGTACTCTGTGCTTTGTATTCTGAATTTTGACTAATCTGGATCTCGAGAACTTAAAGATTGACAAGAAGAAAGAATTAAGTGTAAGAATAATCGAGTAAAAACACGAGAAGCCACGTGATAAATGTGAGGAAGATTTCAGAATTTTTTTATTTTGCATTTTGAGTTTTATGGTTAATCAAAATCTGATGGATAGAAATATTGACAAGAATAACCGATTGTTTTTTTCAAATTCACGGATAGAAAGGAATTCAATCGAAAAATTCCATTTGGGAGAATCTGGAATCGTCCAAGGACACAGAATTATGTTCAAACTTGCAGTTTGGACGTTCAAAGAAGTTGAAGCATACGAACGCTGTATCGTTTCGTTAACATGAAAGTTCAAGCTTTCGTTGCAGTTTCATAAATTACGCAACAATCAGGCGTTACACGGTAATAGTCTTTTTCGTACATGGTCGACCACTGTCTCGTTTCCGGAATGAATATTAAGAACCGCATAAACGCACATTCGTACAATTTGCAATCTAAACGGCGAATGTGATGCTTTTACTGTTATGGCTACGTAAAAGGCGAATTACCCTCGTATTAACACACCCCTGACCCCTCGGTGTGCTGACAGTTTCCGTGCGGAATCACTATGATTCGAGATGTTTGTTCAACCTAATGCACGAAGCCAATCTGTATAGGAAAGTTCCAAAATATTTCACTTCTTTCGTTGCAGAGATACTTCTGTGTCATAATTCCACAACATAGCCTCTAAAATTATCAAGATAAGTCATTTTATATATGATATTTAGAAATTTATCTCTCTTAATATTGAATTTGGTTTCGATACCATCTATTTTGCCTTGAATTTTAACGAGACTAAAAAAATATTTTTATTATGAAGAGAATTAAAGAGAAACGTTTGGGATTAGTTAACAGACGGTTAAGTTCTATAACGCATATATTTTCACTTTGTATATCCACGAAGAGCACGCAACAAATTTTGATAAAATTCGAGTTCACGGAATTATCATTTATCGTTAAGTTTGAAAAAAGCAAAAAGTTCGATGATAAGAAATTAATCACTGTGATAGCCTTTAAATGATTTTCGAAATATTTGAACCAACGTCGAAGAAAGCATAAAATTCTTTGAAGGAAAACAAGAAAAATAACGTATATAATACTGAATAATAAAATAAGAATTCTAAGAAAATTCATAGCCTCGAAATTTTCCTCGAATTTCATCGCGATCTTCTTGAACGATTTGGTATATTACGGAGAAAGGAGGTCTAGGAATTAAAATTTAAATCCACTTTTAAATGCGCTTAAAGACGATAAACACTTTAAATTTCGCGGAAGGAGAAAATTTTTCGCACCGGGGCAAAGAAGATTTCCTACTCGCGAACTCGTTTTACTCGGCTTCCGGCGAGCACATTTGCACTTTTACTTAACGCTCGACGATCCTCGAACGGAGCAAGCTTTCTTTCAAGCTATTACCAGCAAAACGACCATTGGATTACACGGTGCTCGCACCAGATTGCGTGAAAGGAATACAAACCGGATTACGCTCCAACAAAAGTAATTCGATCTCCTTGAAAGAAAAGGAGAAATCGTGGAAGATTAATTGAAAGGAAACCGAACGATCAGTGGAAATGACTTCGTTGTGTTTCTGATAGCAACGAAAAGAATCTCGCTCGTTAATTCGTTAAAGTTTTAATCCCTTACACGATTGATTGACTTTTTAAAAATCATCCAAAATGTGCTTATCTTTTTTAGTTACTAATATACGAACAATTTATTTCGAGACGGAGGAAATAAAATTAAGAAGTGAATAACGATTTGTTTTGGAAAAAAATAAATGAATTAAATACAAAATTATACGTCAGATTGTCTCCTAAAATATTTTTCAGAATTGTCTTCAAAACGGTGAAACTTGATACAACGCAAATTTAATACACCTAATAGGAAAATGGAAAATACCTTGCTAATTAATTATCGATGTATAGTTAATTATTATTCATACGCGAAATACATAGCATAACTATAATATTCATTTATGAAAGGTCTAATGATAATTCCTGTATATCAGATTTAAAACTTCATTCTTAAAAAGGTAGAAATTTTTTTAAACTGTTTGCTATTAATCAACTGTCTTCAAAGATTCATTTACAATATGACTTGAAATATTTATATTAAGATCTCACCTTGCAAATTTTTCACCCAAAAAATTACCTACTCTGAGAACTAAAAATCTAACCATAAAACTTACTAAAAATTACTACAATTCTTCGAATATGCCATAGAACAAATATAAAAATCATAAGCACGTTAAATCCGTCTGATACGAATTAAAAAGAAGAGAAGTAATGTAAACTTTTGTTTACTATCGAGAAGAAAATGTCGAAAAAATCAGTATCATAATAAAAAAATCTTATCATAAATCTTACTAAATATTACTACAATTCTTCGAATATAAAGTGCCATAGAACAGGTATAAAAATCATAAGCACGTTAAATCCGTCTGATACGAATTAAAAAGAAGAGAAGTAATGTAAACTTTTGTTTACTATGGAGAAGAAAATAATCAGTAAAATCAATATCATAATTCCTATCTAATTAGGAAACGACCATCACGTTAATCAAGGAGAAAAAGAAACATCGTTGTTGACCACTGAAACGTTTTTATCCCTGCACAAAGTCGATTATATTCATTCCGCGATGAGATGATTACCGGTAAACCATCTCGCGCGATACAGATTGCCAGGGGTAGCAGCAGCTGGAGCAAACGAAGACGAGCGAAGTGAAAAGAGACTCGGCTGACACGGGGTCAACAAGTTTCGCAAAGAAGCAGGTCGGTCCCGAAGCTTGGCAAAAAGTTGTCGCCACTGGTCGGGAACTTATCAGCGCGTAATTAACGGCGAAGCAAAGTCGTGTCGTGGCCGAGCAAAAAGCCTCTCGCACGGATACAATCCCGTAAATTTCGCGACCGGGCCAACCCCCTGTCCAATGGCGAGCAAGAAAATCCCTTGTTCGCTGTTTTGCACGCGTCCTCGCCGCGACGTGTTTGCCGGAATCAATTGTTGTTCCGGGGTTTGTTTGCGGCCGGGCCGCGCCTCCCAATGAGCCAGAGCGGAAATATTACCGCAGCAACGCGAGAAATTACACAATCAGCGTACCTGTAACGTTGCTGAATCGTGTAACATTGGATCGGATGACGCGTGCAACGACTCGCGGAGGACGCCTCGCGATCCGTTCGTGGATCACGCGAGTTAAGGGTTGAAAATGCTACCCTACCCGCTCGGATCTGTCTAGACTCTCGATAGAATAATCCTTCGATGACGACTATCGCGTCGGATTATGAGAAATATTATTTTAATCTTTTTCGAATCACTGTCTGCGAATAACAGAGCTTGCGAAAAATTCATTTCGAAAATTTTTGCACTCTTTTCGATGAGTTATATTTTTCTATGTCACCAATGGAGATTATGTTCTACTTCTTGTGCTTGCAAGAAATTATTTTTGAGAATTTTCCCACTCGTTTCGATGAGTTATACATTTCTGTATCACCGGAGATTATGTTTTACTTGTACTACTAAAATACTGTTATATACGTGTATTATATGTGAAAAATGATGATTCTGTTTTAAATTTCGTGCCTCAGAGGTTGGGAAATATCTGAATACATTTTTGAATAAAGAATTTTGTGTAATGGCAAATTACGAGTGGTTTAAAATAAGATAAAATGATTGCACGTGATAACGTGTGTACACAGGTATTTTTGAAATCGGTGTTATAATTTAGAAATGTAATTAATTAATATGCGAATTTAGAAACGCCCACTTGATACGTAATGACAAGACAAGCATCCGGGATTCGTTTACCCGGCAGAGCCATCAGAGGAATCAGAAACAATAATCACAGTGAGGTTCGGAACGAAAGCTTAATTAATGAAATGAGTATCTCGAGTAGTTTTCCCGCTACCTTCACACTAGACGGTTAATTAATTCTCCGTTAATACATTTAGCAACGTATCCGACGATTGAAAAATTACTAATTGTTCCCCAGTTTCGAACAAATGTCGCTTACGAGAAACCGTAATATAAATAGCCCAAAAGAGTCGCTATTTTAAATCTAACTATAGTTACTGGTTATTTTTTAACTAAAAACTACCATTAAAAGTCAATATATCGACATGACGCGTATGAAACACGTTTCAAGATCTTTAAAAATTCCTGCAACGCTTTAATTAGGAACCGCTCGTGCAATTATTATATAACCGATCGTTGATATTCGAATTTGCAAAGAATCAAGGAACATCGACGAAGAGGAGTAAAGTAAATTTGCAAAAACTCGAAGCTGTAGCGATCAACAAGACCGATAAGCATCCCTCGACACGGAATATTCGTAGAACCAGCATGGTCCAGAGGAAAGATTCCAAGCGACTTCTCTCGCGGATAAATGCAAAACCAGAATCCCCGACGAGCGGTGGCAAAAACTGGAAATTGACGGTCTTACCGGCGTGCATCCGAAAATCCCACGGGACACCTTCTGCTACTGGAATCCCTGGACCGCAGAATCCGGATTTCCAAGAGGGTAACTCCTCTCGGCGAGAGAGGGGAAGAATTTCGTAGGGTTCGAAGGTCGTGGGACGAATTCCTCTTTGGGAACTGGTCCATGACGTCTTGGAAGCTAGCGACCTTCGAAAATTTGCCAGTCGAGACTGCCGACGGCGAAAATGATTTTGTTCCAGCCGAATGAATCGATAATATCCCCGGCTCGATATTAGAACTGTCTTTGTTCCCGCGTGATTATTCGTCGAACGTGGCCGTTTCATTTTCGGTGTCCATTAATATGAATGCTCATAACGATACCGTCCACGGTGTTCCCGGCGCAGGAATAAAAGCGAAGCTTAATTACGTTCCATAATTCAAATTTTCATTCTATAATTAACTCCGACTGGCGACCGAACGGACCGCGGTTGTACACAATTTCACCTACGATCTGACCTCGCCAATTTGAAATTTAAGCAAAGCGGCCAGCGTATTCGTTAATCGTGTTTTCAACCCCACCCGACACCCACCCGTCGCCACCCCTCCCGTCCAGTCGTTCACATCATTCCTTTCATACGTTTCCAGTCGACACGGACAGTAACATACGAGTTTCAAGAGAATCCAATTAATGCTGACACCTCTCTGGATGTCTTTCACCATTTTGAATTTTAAGCGACATAATATGCTGCCAGACACGTTCTGTCAGCCTCTCGAACTACCGACTGTTCCACCCTTAAACGGGAAACCGAACATCGTTTCGGGCTACTGTAATGAAATTGTCTACTAGCCGTCGAATTTCTTCGCGTCACACCCCCCGCGAAGAATTTCAAGCTCGACGCGATGTAAATGAAACGGCGTGGAAAGAGGTCTCGAGAGGGGTGCCCGGACGGGATGACCTTGGTGCGGTTTTTGCGAATTGTCTCAGCTCGCTCGGAATATTCCCCAACTTTTATTTATTAAACAATAGATTAAACTTGAATTTCGATGAATTTAATTACACCGATAAAACCCATTTTGACAATATTCGCTTGGTCCTGGAATTTTAAAAAATACAAATTTCTATACAATAACAAAATTCTAAGAATTATATGGAAACAGTTTCGAATCTATCTCAAATCAATTTCTATAGAACTATCCAGATACTAAAACTAATTCTTACATAATACAATCGTAATACAATCGTTCGAGGAAGAGATATAAAATCTCGAGTCTGCTCTAATCCCGCGGAAAAAGGGAGCAATAGGGAAAGAAAGAAAGAAAGCCGAGAGCTGAGCTGCTTTTCATACTGGAGGATCCCACGACAAAGACGCGATACGCGTAATCACCCGATAACAGGATGATTTTTCATCCCCGGCAACAATGCATCATACAACAGAGAACAATACCGTAGTTCCTTACCTAATCCTGAAACAATGCCTCGGCCGAATGGCGTCGGCGATTTCGGAAGGTGGTTGGAGGGTACAGTTCTCGAGGGTGAGAACCGAGACCCCTTTAGCCGGTCGGATGTTAGCGCTGCTCGGGGGTTGGAAGGTGGAGAAACAGGAAGAGTAGACGGAGCCGGAGGAAGAGAGCGGCACGAGAGACGGGGTCGGAGAGAGAGAGAGGGAGAGAACGCGAGGGTGGTCACTTGGCGATTAAGAACACGTACTAACCCTGCCTGGTTTTCCACCCCTGCAGCCTAGGATCAATACAACTTAGTTTCCCGTCTCGCCCTCTCCTTGCACCCCCTCTGGCAACCTCCGACGAACCCCTTTGTATCACCACCACCACCGCCAGCAACGATGTTCTTATGTCGCGGACCAAGCTGCGCTTCTTACGAACCCACGGACCTGCAAAACCCGCCCGGTTAGATCCGGAATCTAACGGGTGACCACGCAGAAAAGATCCCTCCTCTCGTCAACAACGATTAAACATAGACTGAGTAAATCTATAAGATCAGATGTGGATTAGACGAGAAATACGCGAAGACTGAAGCTCAAGATTCAGAATTTTATTCTTATTTTTGTACATATTTTGGAAGACTTCGTTTTCTTGACACGAGTACCATAAAGAAGTCAGTTAGGCCTACACGTTATAAGTTAGTAACTACGACAGTAGTTCAAGTCAAAGATTAAGAAGAAACGACTTTATTTTAGAACCTTCATTAGAACAACCTATTGAACGGTTACCGATCAGAAAGCGAGATCATCTAAGCCTCTTTAATCTCAAACTACCGAAGATCTAGCAGAGACCATCTCGGTTAACCGTTTGAAAAATCCGAGGTCGAATAACGGAAAAGTTAACGATCGTCTGGAAAGTGATGAAGGTAAAAAGGAAGAAGGAATATCCGTGGATAATCGAAGAATGCGGGATATGTGGAACTATGAGCGAATTATTTAGACGGAAACCACCCGGTATGGACCGCCGCATGAAAGTGTGAGGATCGTAGGTGTGCAAGTCTTCTTACGATCAATAGAGGTTAGTCGCGCCCAGTTCCGCGGATGAAGGCACCCACCCCTTTTCTAGGCTCCGCAGGGTGGTGGTGGTGACCCGAGGCGGTCGCCTTCTGGAGGTGGAAAGTCGTTTCTTCGCCTCCTTCTTCTTCTTCTTCGAGGCGCCTGTAAAAGCTCGCGGCGTCGACTCCTGACGGCTGGCTGCTGAACGACCGAGATTTTCCGCGCGATGGTGGGGAGCTTTTCATTCCTCTTTTCCTCCTTTTCGCCGTAAACACCGGCCACCCCTCTGCCGGCTCCCCACCCTTCGCTAAGCCTGGCTATTCGCGTCCCGTTCCAACCGACATTCACCCCTCGTCCACCTATTTTGCGTCTTCCTTTCATCGACCATCCTGGCGTCCTTTGCTCTCGTTCTCCCGACTATCTGTCTGCGTCTTATCCTTCTCGCCCTCTCTCCCTCTCGCCAAACCACCCCCGACATCTCTCTCTTTGTCTCTCGCGACCACTTGCTCTCGAGAATACTCCCGTCCCCTTCCAACCTCTGCTACCCTCTATCCGCGTTTCTTCCTCGTCCGTCTTTTGTTCCCTCCACAGCTTCCGCCAGCCTCGTCTTCTCCTAGCGATTCGTCCTTGTCTCGCGCAGACTCTTCTTTCGCGTTCCTCCCTCGCACCCGTTAAATCTCCTTCCTCGCTTATTACACGCCTCATTCGTATCTTTCCAACGCCACGTCTTTGTTCGACGGACTTTGCCTTCATCTTTCATCGACCCCCTACCTCTCTCTGCCTGCTCCTAGTCCTCGTCAGGCTTCGAGAGTAGGTTTTGCCGTCTCGCGTCCTCGTCCGTCGCGTTTGCGCGACGAATCGGTGTCTTCGNTCCGTCGCGTTTGCCCGACGAATCGGTGTCTTCGTTCGAGTAACGCGGTTCCCAGTTCCCTGTCGTTCCCCGAGCAACCTGTCTGCGTCTTATCCAACCTGCACCCCTCGCCACCGCCCCGCTCTTTCGTGCTTTTCATCCCCTAACGGCTGGTCCGCGTTTAGCGGGGCGCAAGCGCTGCTAGTTGCAATTTCTCTGAGTTTCTGCTGCAATATACACGCATAACATCGGAAACCTCTCCCGAGAAGGAGCAACAATCTCCGGACCTACGCTGGCGTGAGATATGGCGGTATTTCAGGTGGAAAACGCAGACGGTTTCCGAATGTTCCGCCATTCGAGGAGTCTCGATATGTCTGGTTAACGAGAACTAACCGCCCGTTCGTGGGATATTTGTTTTGAATTTCTTTCGGCTCGAGTTCCGCTAGAGTCGATGGAAAGTGACGAATCGGGGTAGAAGAAAGGGTCGAAATTTGGTTTTTGGAGGGATGGAAGCGAGCCGATAGACGGATGGTCTTCTAACGAATGTGGAAATAGGATAATCGACACCGGAGAAGTTTATTAGAGCGAACAATTACCGGCGCAACGGTAGTGTGCCGAATTTACGAATCGGAAGTACCATTTGAAAGCGAAATATTTTAATACGGTATTCTGTAGAGTACGTGGTTTATAAGCACGGTACGCTGCGCCCGCGGTGTATAGATTTAATAATCGTATCGCATAATTTATTTCCACAGTCGCGTGTAATCGCTTTTCCGGTGAATTTGTAATAACGTTCGACCAATTTTACATTATAACGATTCAATATTTGCCCGGAACATACATACGCAACAGCATGATGCTCTTAAAATAAATACTTAACAAATAATACACTCAATCCACCGCGACGAATCGAATAATGTATAAATTAAACGACACCAAAAATTATTCTGCATTTCATCGCCCGAAGTACAACATCAACAACCCATCGAATAATTAACCGACACGCCTAATCGAAATAGATTCATTCGGAACACGCAATAGAATAATCCTTTTGTAATACACCCGATTCGCCAAAAAGAGTCCAGAAAACCCTGAAATGCCTAACAAAAATGATACGCTCAATCTCCTGCAAAGAACCATCGTAATATTAAAAATTATTCTACATTACGTCGATAAAAGAAAAATCCAAATCTACTGAATCGATCGGGATAAACCCGAGAAGAAAAATTATTCCATATATCGAAAGAAGAAATCGAAGACAAGACAAGAATCGACAAGACACCCCTGGGTTTCACACGGGAAGAACTGTTCCGCTACCCTTCCGGAGACAAGTGTCGACAGCGTCGGTGGACAAACACCTTAGATCCCCGATGATCGTAATTCGAAAATTTGGTCGGTGTACCTAGACAGCAGGCTCGTTAAGTCAGCCATTTTAGCCGAGTCCCTCGATAGCTTTTCCTAGGGTACCTGGTGCCACCCCTTGGATGAGCTTCAGCCGGCAGCGTGGCAAGCCAACCCGGCAAAAGCGATTAATTACTTTGAGCAATTTGCTCACCAACTCCACTCAGCTCGTAGACCGACACTATTCTCATTTCTCTGTCCGGGCAGCTACCACCCTCTCTGTCCAGCCTGCCCGTCCATCCGTACCTACGTACGTCCGTATCATACGCGTGCACACAGGCACGCGTACGCTCGCGAGCACCCGGACACGCTCGTACACACGTACCAGGCGGACGCTACACGCGAAAGACACAGCGACATCGGGCGTATACTTATGGTCGCGAGCTGTGGTGGCGGTACGTAGAGCGTGCTGGCGTGTGTACTGGTCATTCAACGAAGGTACAGAGTGACTTCCTGTAAAGCTATATACATCCAACCAGCGGGCATTCTCGTTCGAGTTGTCGAAGGGGTAGAGCGGTTGTAGTCAACATCCACCGAACGCTATTTTCCGCCCGAGTACCGGGTGGCACTTTACTACCGGATCGATCGTTCACCGACCGGCCCGGCTCTTTTGCCATCCGCTCGCACCAAGGAGAAAAAAGAAGACGCGCCTGCCGATTCCTTTTCGTTACCTTGCAACCAGACTTTTCGTTGCCTCGCTAATTGCCTAATGAGCCGCGTAATCTTCCCGCATGCGCAGACCAGAGGTCGCACGCGACACAAGGCGAGCCTCGCGGGTAGCGAGGAAGAATCACGGTGATGGACGTGTATGGACGGGGGTAGCGTGCTTCTCCAGCCACCGAGGGGTTGCGATCTCATTTTTGAATTGTTAAACAGGAGCCGAGCTTTCGACAGATTCACAAGCTTCCTGGAAATTTCCACAACCCAATGGCGGTTTTGCTTTTCACCGCGGTCGACTTCTTTAGTCCTCGATTTTCGTTCGATCCCAGTTTGTTTACGTTTTATTTGTTTATTTGAGAGTTTCGGGATTGCGAAATTCTCGGATATCGATTTGTTAAGGCAGTAAAGGTAATAAAGATTGAAATTGGTAATTAGAGAGAATTATTTTTCGTCGTATTTGTTCATCGGAAATTTTGGGATAAAAGAAAAGTGGGAAGTTTCCAACTGTCCAAACTCGAAAGTTTCTTGGACTCCGATGTTTCGACAATTCCAGAAGCCCAACCCTAGCTTCCGGTGTGTCCTGCGGGTGTATCGCAGATACGAGTACCGATAATTAGCGACGGGGAAATACGAGTAATTGTGTTTCTCTAACGATGAAAAACAGGTTTGACTGATATTGTATGGCTTTCGGTATACGAGTTCCCTTATTGTAGGATGTTATGGATAGCGCACTGCGACGCACCGGCGTGATTATGTTTTTATGCTAATACTGTGCCCAGCTCCACAATAAAGGATTACCGAGCGGATAGGTATTAACCACGATTTGATGTAAGCTAACGTGGCTAATATATTGATAGTAATCGAAGGAGTTATGGTCAAATATTTGAGAGACGGTCTTTGTCGTCTCTGCACAGTGTAACGACTTAGCCGAGGATCCTCGAGTCGATCATTTTTGACGATATTTTCTAATATTCTCTCACTTCAAATTCGAAGTTTAAACTTTTCTCGATATCTACTAAAAATTCTCAACGTAATTTAAAATTAAAAATGTACCATAAAACGTTGGTTAAGACGAGATTAGATATATGGTTATTAAGAGAAGAATTTTTAGGGTATAATTCGTCGAAAATGATTCGTATTGTGGATAAAAAAATGGAATTTTCGACTTAAGACACCACGTGTGTCGTTATTGAGAGTATTTGCAAGTCGCTGTTGGATCAGAGGCTGTATTCTTCGGCGATACGTTCCGGGGACAAAAGATATAAATTTTAGAACGCAGATCCGTAGAGATATTAAAGTAATGAGATTAATTAATAGAATAGACCCCGGAGTTAATTTAGAAGCGTGTGTCGGGTTGACCACGGAGTTACTTACAACTGGGATGCGCCCCAGTGTATCTATAGGACGTTCCAAAATTAACTTGCAAATAATTAATGTACCGGTGTCATATCCGTTTCGAGACACTTCGAAACGCCATGGATAACTACTACTTCCCACATGAAGCACAAAAATAATTATTTAACACCTCCCAGCGATATTTTCACCAGGAAGTATTAATAAAATTCAATGACGCGTACAAAGTAACCAGAAGAATATTAATTAGATTCGCTAACCAATATCGCAATACAATCCTTGAAAAAGTGTTTAGCCAAACGCGATAGTAATAAAATTACTGCAACTGTTAAATAAATTTTGGTAAGAGATAAACGCAAATTAAAGAAAATAATCGAAACTTTTGTTTACTGTCAAGAAGAAGATAACAAAGAAATAAACTCTTTGACAGGGGTAGTATTAATTCAACGATTTGTAAAACGTAATGCAGCTTCTGGTAAGCGTAGAGTGTAACGAAAATAAGGGAAGAAAGGCGATGCAAGTCCTCGAGCGATGTTTGTTAGTTAGTTTTTCAGCATAGTGGAAGCAAAAGCTAGCTCAGTCTTGTTTACGGATAAATGTCTTACTTCCCCTACGTCGGTGGTCGCGGCCATCTTGTTACCCCGCCTTTCCTTGCAAAACCCCTTTCATATTCCCCTGCAAATGTTAGACTACCACCACCATCACCGCCACCACCGCTAGTCCCGTCTTACCCTCTCTGGAAAACGTGGTTCCCCATACCATTCGCCCCACCCTCTGCATCCACCATTCTGACTTACCCCCTCCAGCCAAAGGAAAGGTATTATCACCACTCCGTAAATTTCTTTCCCTCTTAAGGATAAGAAATGCACTCTGCGGAAACGGGGATGGTTCTCAGTCAAAAGTAATCGGCTAAAAGTGTCTGAAACTCGCGCGAACACCGCCAGTATTTAATCCTTTAACGGTGTTTGACGAGTATACGAGGAAATGGCTACGTTGCGGATAATCGCCAGGATATTTGTTACGTGGAAAAATAAAACATATTTCTGCTAATGCGATTTTTCAAATTGGAATATTAGGGAAGGGTGATAAATTTATTTCTATCTCCGGAATGAAGAAGATAGGAGATAATAACTATTATCTGTTTTCTGTTTTATTTAATTATCAATTTTTAAAGTGTTGTAGTAATGTTTCTTTTATTAATGAATTATTAGGGGTTGAGGTTAATAATATCTTTTGTCGATGAATTTCGAAATTCGAACCATTGATTGTTTAAATAATCTGATTTGTAGCACTTGTCATTTTGTTATTTAATTTAAACAAAACACAAAAAACCAAACAGGAAGAAGTAAATGTACGAAATATTAGTTACAAAAGAAAGAAAAATATTTAATTCTCCTTTCATTATTATTAATAACTTTTTGAATTCTCGTCCAAATAATCTTATTTTCTATTTTCCTCGATTTTCTAAGTTTCCATTATATTAACCATACATTTACCATTTTATTACAACTTGATTCAGGTTTACAATTGAGACTGACGAGTATACTCGTCCGTCGAAAACGACGCTCAAAAGACCGAAAAACTGTGAAAAAAGACGATGTAATCGTTTCCTTCATGGGATATCGCTTTTAAATATTACCTCGATGAAACTGTTATGTACATTCTTCAACGAGGTGCCGGCATTTAATTCGATCTCGATTACTAGAAACGAGCCTTAAAGCTCTTCCCTTTGATTACGTTTCATACGCTTATCGCCAAGTGGATTTTTCTTTCTGAGAAAATCTCTCATGGAAACACGGAAACGGCCAGGATCACCCGGAGCGATAAAATCTCGCGCGCATTGTCCCGTCTGGCTGATCGATCGCCAGGTGGAAAATCGAGTAAGTAGAAAAGGTCCGCCGCTGATCCGGCGACCGACTCGCGACACGTCGCGTTCAATGTAAACAGCGCCGTATCGGGAAATTTCCTCGAATGTTACGTTAAAAGCTTCCACCTCGTTTTACTTTTACCCTTTCCCAGCTTTTACTTTCCCCGTTGCCGCGTTTATCCCCTTCGAAATATCGCGATTACGTTTAAGCTATTTACCGTGAAAACTCGCCTTAAACCCGTGGAATACCGTTCGCGATAAGGTAACGATTTTCTACCGATAATTGCGCCGCTTCCGAGGCGGTAGAATTATTTTACGCGTGTTAAGATTAAATGTCAGAGAAGCTATTGGATAATTGATATACGGTCTGTTTACAGGATAGTTACACTGCAAAGAGTTTCACGCGTAATTAATTTCTATGGGTTCGTTAAATGTTCCTCCGCTTTGAAATCTGTTAGCATAGCGGATGTATATCACGCACGGGTGGCAAATATTTATTATACTTGAACACGGAGCGGCGATTATGCGTAGTTCTATAAAAGTTCTATAAACAAAATGTTAAACGAGCGAAGAATATTATAGAAGAATTTATAGAATATTATAGAACAATGTTATATAATATTATAGAAGAACATGTTTAACTATGACTTGAAAATTTTTTAAAAGCACGCACGCTTTCCGTCTTTCTCGATGTTTATTCGCGAGGATAATAGGTTTAAACGAACCATTCCACGATTCCATTCGAATCTTAATTTGAAGAGTTCGCAAACGTTACCTAAATTTTCCCAAGTTCCTTCAAACGCTTTTACCTGAGAACATAACCTCGAGAACATACGGAGTAAATATAACCCTAGTCTAGCTGACTGAAAACCCGTTTATGAGATAAAAATCGAGAAGATTCCCCATTATCCTCTTCAGAAATAATAGCACGTGCGTGTATGTTTCATTTTCGTAAAATTACAATTATTAGAAGCGAAAAGAAAATTAGAATCAGTCGAAGCACTATTCGCTATAGAATCCTCGACAATAAAAAAAAGAAGCCTAATCTAATATCATCGCTAATAATTTCTTCCACTTTATAATTACTGACTTGAAATCATTGCAACGTTAACATTTGATTGATTTTTCCAACTTTGAAAAATTCGTCTCTGAAGAGTCTTAGAGTCTCCGGAAGTCGCGCATAACCGGAAAACGTGTCGATTAGAATTTCAACCACGGGCTTTCAAATTCACGCGTTAATAACGTCTGTAGTTTAACAAAAACGTTAACTTTGGTTACGCGTGAATACGAGGAAAACCAGCTATAATAATTAGGCAACTCGTCATTCGCAACCGCATATTTGAATTTATTCGCGGATGTAAGCAACTTTCACGTGGTGGTAGCCGAAGGAAGATCGCGAGCTGAATTGGGGAGGGAAAGAGCGGACGGGGTTGGAAATAGTGGTGGCAGAATACAATGTCAGGTTGGAAGGATTAGAAGGATCCTTAATCGTCGAAACCCAATCCGGCCGGGGAACGGAATGTCCTCATTTCCATCGGTCCTTTCGCTCCCAAAGATACGTGGAATTTCAGCAATAAAGATAAGAGTCTTCGATTACCGGAGGTTTTCACGTTCACCCTCTCTTCCTGCTCACCCGCTGCAATCTCTCTCTCTCTCTCTCTCTTTCTCTCTCTCCGCCTCGCGGCTCCGTCTCTTTTACTTTTTCAGTATTCCACAGGTATTCGCCGCAGATGGATCTGCGAGGATTTAATGCCTCGCTTCCCATGCATGCAAACCTCGAAATTATATTATCCTTTTGGATCGATTGGCTAATAAAGCTTGAAGAATTATCGACGCTGGTTGATTTAAAAAGAAAATCGCAACGGGAAACCGGCTTTACGTCAATTCTCGGCTACGGGAATCTTTAACCTTTCTGCGTTTGTTAGCCTGGATCTAGATAAAGCCTGTTTGCCATTTACTATTTCCAACCGCGAATAAAGTACCGATTTTCTTCGACTTAGAAATTACATACCGTTATCGGTTGACTATCCTAATTTTTCTTGCTACACACCTGTTATATTTACGTTAAAATATAAACGGTAATAATAATATTTGATATATAATAAATTACATACTCTTATTGTTTGATTATGCTGATATTAATTACTATAATATTACTATTGTATATTATTATTCTTATGACGCTAAATACTATTATTACCGATTATAATATCGGTATAATCGATATTTCTTTTTATTTTATTTATTTAAAATCACAACTGTCTCCATGGATCATTAGCGACTGCCTAAAGCTGACATAGTTATACGGCTTAACGTATTATACAATAACGATTATTATACCCACGCTGTCTGAACGAAAGCCACGATGAACTTGGTGAAAAGTACCTACGCATTATCAGCTGAAAAAGCAAAAATTCTCGCGCGGAAAACCACCCTGACCAATTCGACATACCTAACCGCAGGAACAAAAGGCCAAGCTCTATCGAGCCAGTTAGTACTCGCTTAATACCCCATTGCGATTGCACTCCACCCAACGCTCTTTATTCCTACTTGGAGGAAGAATCGGCCGTAATAACGAGGACGTACCAGCAGCGTCCCTTAACGAATCTCGATACCGAGTTCCGGCCGAACTCCGCGGCTAACAGCGAGATAGAAATCGGACGCGGACCAAGGGGGTTGCACCTCCGGCCAGAGAAGGACCAGCAAGGATGTACAAGGACGTGCTACTGCAGGTGAAGGAGAAGTAGGTAGAACGTGGTATTCTGGAGCCAACGACGATCAATACCCAACAGCCCGGCACGTACGAGTCTGTATAACTATACCAGTGTATTCGGTGTACACTGTAAGGGGGGTAGTTGGTAGAAATAGGGGTGGAAACATCCCCAAGGAGCCGATAGTAGCCCATAGCGCTGCCAACCCACCCCATAGTTCCGGCCAATGGATGCCCACTGCGATCTCCAGCTCTCTGCTACGAATGAGGAGCCTTCTCAGTCCGTCTCTTCTATCTGTCTGCGTGTATTCCCCGTCTTTCTCTCGTCTATTTCACTTGCCCTCGTCTCCAGACTGACTTAACAATTAAATGCATTTACACGTTTCCTCCGGGACTCGCTGCGCTCCCTTTTTATATCGCTTTAATTCCGCTCACAGCCGAACCACCGTCGCGACTTCTCCTATTCTCCTCTTCCCAGCCGAGCACACGATGACACAGGGAACGCGAGAAAAATTGGAGAAAAAGGGGGACGATCGCGATGATCGATGCTGGAAAAACTCGGTTATCTCTAAATTACGAGAGGAAAGATTGAAAGTTTCTTTCGCATTCGATCCCTCGAAAAGTTTCGCTAATTTAAACCCTTGCATTTCTATGGAGAGTGTGATTCGATATCAGTTTTTATCTCAGGAAATATCATACAATTGAAAATTACGAAATACAACAATAGTGTAAATGAAACTGATATTTAATTGAATTTGTTTTTTCCTTTATTTATTTAAATTGTCTATTTTTTAGTTTTAATTTCAATAAAACAAAACAAAATTGAAAAATAAGGAGCTAAGTTCCACGTGTTTCTCGATTTGTTCATTAAATAAATAAATCAATTTTTGTCGTATATATAAAGCGTCAACGATAGGGAATATTATCTATTTGATACTGTAGGAGCAGATCTTCTATTTGTCGGAGAATATTTTATTTTTCGACCTTTTTTCTGTTTGTTTGAAGAGCTACCGTTGTAAGACTAGATATTCTACCTGTCGGAGGATACTTTATTTTTCTTCCTTCTTTCCCCTACATTTTTTTTTTTTTTTTTTTTTTTTTTCTTTTTTGAAGAGGTACAGCAAACTAGGAAACAAAGGGTTGGGCCGAGAGACAGGCTAGATCGCGACACGAGTGCGCGAAAGGAGAGGATCTAAAGTGACCTTTAGATCGGGGACTCTATTTATCATAGGTGTCCAGCCTTCGTTATAAATAACGGATTATGTAAGCTTTGATCGGGCGTTCATGTGCATAAAAAATCAAGCAAGAGACTCCTTCACGCTCCCGTTTGCCTTGCAATCTAGGAGTTTATTATAGGACGCGGGGCAAGTAGAACAAGAAAACATAGGAAAATGCGTGGCAAGCAAAATAACGACAAAACAACGTACTATACTTGCACGTAAGCCACTCGCGAGTAATCAAGTTAGCGTTCATCCGAGCACGATGCGCGTAAATCTAGGAGTAGCTGTGTTTAGGGAAATTCATTTCGTAGGGAATAATAACGCGAAGTATCGCGAATAAAAAATTTTCGAAATCTGAACCTTGCCCGCTTACCTTACGATTTGAGTGTCGATGGCCTGTGTCGGGCCGTTTCGACCGAACGCTGCGAAGAATAACACGTAACTGACCTGTATCAACTGGTCTTGACGGATAAATATCGACGAAACCTAACGGTCACCTGTCGAATTACGTCTGAAAGCTACGAAGAATAATACAGGAAATTAACCACGAGTCTGACCCGTTTCCTTTACGCTGCGGCTTATCTACAAACAACGTCTCTCGCCCGTGACGCTCGTGTTTGGCCCCAGCTCCTTACCATGAGTCTCAGACGATATAATAGGCGAAGGTGTCAATTTTCGACGATTTTCTTGCAAGAGGATTTACAATTTTCCTATTCTCAAAGGTCAAAGCTTCCCTGAATCGATTTTCTAATATTCTTTTTAGAATCATAAGATGACGTAATTTTAAAACTTCGTTTTTATTAGAATCATCAATGAAATCTCCCCATTTGAAGAATTGACATTTACAAAAAAATGCTTCTGCATCTCAAAATACCATTCTATATTATATCTATAATTCGATATACCGCTCTTTTTATTTTCTGCTATTTTATCTGACCAAATCGGATATCATTCTTCGGGTAAACGAATAAACGAAGAAATCTCGAGTCAACCCTCGAACGCCCATTTCTAACGTCTCCAACCCTGCCGGATCACACGGGACTCGCCCTTGAGAGCCACGGTTGACCTTCGAAACATGGCGTTCCCCGCGATAATTATAGCGACCTGAACCCTCCTGTAATTAAAAATAAACGACGATGCAACGCTTCCTGGTGGTCGTACACGCGTGGCGAAGTGACCGAGCGAAGATCTTCCGCCGTTCTTCCCATCGCGGCCCCAAGTTTATTACCTGGAGCTACGAATGAATGGAAGGAGCATGATAAAGCGCGTTAAAAGAGGGTGGCAGTCTACTCCTGAAGGCCGAGGGTGTAGAACTGTAGCCGGGTGTCAGAAGGGGCGCGGGAGGGCGCAGAGAAGGGTTTCATTCATGAACGTGTTTTATTGTTTCAGGCAGAACGCGAGCGGAGAACAGAGGAGGCCGGATAATAGCGACGGAGGAACCGGAAAGCATAAACCCGCGCAAAAGTGGGAGCCACTTCAAGCGTTTTCTGCGGCACGACCCCTCACGAAAATTATCCCCGGACGACCTGGCCAGACACGTCCTACCCTAACACGAAATAAGACAGCGAAGTTCGACTCGTTCTTGGAAAAATATCCCGTGGAAATTAAAGGATGAAACTGGAAACGAAGGAACGTTAATTGAAAAAGGACATTTGGCTCGAAGAAAATGTATCTTCTTTGGCTAGGGTGCAAATTGCATTTCTCGCGAAATTATCTGTGAAATTGTATATGGAAAATTTGGATAACTGCTATTGACTAGGAAATGGAAGAATGAAAACTACTACATTATGGCTGTTGTATTTAACCAATTGGTAAAGTCAATAGAAAAAAATAGATAAATAGAAAGAACGGTTTCGAACTTCAGAAAATATCGTAATAACGGAATACTTGTATCGAAAGTATATAGAAATTGCAAAATTGTTTAAAAGTCATTTAAATCTGAATAACTGTGGTTGATTGGAGAATAATGGAATAAAAGTTACTAATTGAATTAAGGATCTTGCATGGAATAAAATTCTAAAGTAAATAGAGAACAAAAATATCGCAAAAAGGGTGTACTTACTTTGGTAAGAATATGGAAATTTTGGTTGGAAAGTGGTACTAGAAAAACCTTTCCGGAGAACAATAAAAACTTTCAGAACTATGACTTTTATATTCAGTGAAATTCTAATGCGAATGAAAAAGGTAGAAAAAAATGGTATAAAACTTAAAGGAAATATCACGTAAAAGAAGTAAAGGAAATTTTGGTTGGAAAATGACAGTGGAAAAGCCTTTTGAGAGAAGAATAAAAGCTTGCCAACTATGACTCCTGCATTCAGTGAAATTCTAAAGCGAACGAAGAAACGAGAAAAAGGGATACTACACTTAAGAAAATATCTCATAAAGCAACCAAAGGAAATTTTGGTTGGAAAATGATACTGGAAAAGCCTTTTGAGGGAAGAATAAAAGCTTCAAAATTATAACTCTTGTATTCACTGAAATCCTACAGAAAATGAAAGAACAGCAAAAACGGTACCGGATTAAAGAAAATATCTCGTAAAAAAATACGTTCTTCACAGAGAATATGAAAATTTTTGTTAGAAAATGATACCAAAAAATGATTTCCTTGAGAAACAGTAAAAGTTTTAAATTTACGACTCTCGTATTCATATAACTCCTGCAACGAATAAAAGAACACGAAAAAGACATTAAATTAAATTGAAAATCCCATAAAGAAATACTTTCTTCGAACAGCACGAAAATTTTCATCAAAGAAACGATACTAACTTACCAATGAAAGAGGAAAAATAACAACTGAAAGCCTTTAAATTCTAAAACAGAGTTTCAAACTACGCTTTACGCAAAATTACACTTTCGTGCGAAAAAGGATAAAAATTGAGAGAAAACAAGTCTGAAAAATGCTTTGAAAAATACAAGAATAAACAAAAATACCAAAAACAGGCAAAAACGAAGACAAAATATCTGCAAACCCCGAACGCAACACGATATCGAGCAATATGAAATTACGAAAAATCGCGAAACGCTATCGCAACAGGAAAAAATGGAAGAATTGAAAGACCCGGAATTTTTCTTTCGGGCTGAAATGGCGGAAGCAACAAGTTTCGAAAAATTCGGAATATTTACTGGAAAGGAAAGAACTTTATTTGACGCAACGCCATTGCATAAATTGTGGTTGTGCTACTTACAGCATTGCCACGCCCCTGTGCTGCAACCTTAACTTCCGACACCACCTATAATAAACCCTTTAAGCTCCCATGTGCATCGCATACTCCTCCTTTCTCCCGTCCCCTATATCCAGGGTCGTCCAAAGTTCAAAGTTCTTTCGACGGTCAGAACTTTTTCCGTTTCATAAACTGGCCCCAGGTACAATCCCTGACCAAAGTTTCTTTCGTGGAACAGAACCATCTCCAAATTGCCCACATCGCGGTCTTTCCCCGTGAAATTTCCACCAATTTCTTTTTTCACCGCCGAAAAGAATTTTGCTAAATCACCCTCGAAACGTACATTCTACAATTTGATATCCATTCGCAGCCCGGATAAAAAAATCGCCCTTCGGTATTTTCAATCGAAACACGAACCTTCAAATAAACATCGAACTCGAACACCGTATACGAAATTTTCGTTCCGAACACACACGCATCTCGACCGAGATTCAACGTCTTGANCCTTCAAATAAACATCGAACTCGAACACCGTACACGAAATTTTCGTTCCGAACACACACGCATCTCGACCAAGATTCAACGTCTTGAAAAAGCACGCTCATACTGGAAATTAATCAAACGCCAAATGTACAATTTCAATGAACAAAAATTGAAGAAAGAATTCTTATATGTACCATACACGAAGAGAACGATATATTCCGAATATTCGAAAAATCACGATATTATTCGATAAAAAAATTCGTCGAAATTACCAAAGAAAAGGAAAAAGAAAATTCCACGCAAAAGTTACAAATACGATCAAAAAGAAAATTCATTTCCGGAGAAACAATTTAATTATAACACGTGACAAACTCCGATGAAAATTCCAAAAGACTCAAATTTGACGGAAAATTAAAGATCCGAAATTATTCAGCCAGGAGACCAAACCAAGAGTACCAAAAAATTAGCCAAAAGTTCCGAGAGAAAAAAGAAATAAACGAGGAGAAAAAAAAAAGATAGAGAAACAGGAAGGGTAAATATTTAATAAGCTCGAAAAAGTAGCGAGAAAAATAGCGCATTATGCAGAGTGGAAAGTTTAGACGCCAATTAAAATTCTAAACACAGTTGGCGTTACGGTCGGGGAGCATCGAAATTCATCTCTGGCAGGATTTGAAAAGGCGCGCGCTATAAATTTCCGGTGTAAAAAGGGCGACAGAAGGAAATATCTTTCCCTCGGCAAGACGAAAGAAAGAAATGGCCCCGGCTTTCCAATTAGCATTCTTACTCCTGCCGCTGCAGGCAAATGTCGGGCTTTAGGGGGTGGCGAGTGTGCAACATAAACCGCGCGATAAAACGCCGCTGGCACGTGTATATCACCCACACACAGAGCCACTTCTTTTTCATTTTAGTTTCTCGCACGGCAGGGTGGAAAGCGGTAAAGTAGAAACGGCAGAAACACGGCCAAGAAGAGTTTATAATGCTCTCCTCGTGCTGCTCCGACACTCTGCCACTTCGTCCGCTAACTGCAGGTGGTTCTCAAAATTCTTCCTACATTTTTATCATCCGCTTCCTTCACGACTTTCGCCGTCTACCATCGAAACGTTCCGATTCTTTATTTAAACAGCCTCTCTGTCGTCGTTCGAGCGAAAGAAACTCAAGGGGTGAGAAAGAAGGAAGAATCGAAAAATAACAAAAATAACGAATCGATATTCTGTTTGGTAATTTTAGAAGGGGTAGGAAAAGAAGATAAATAATTGTGCTCTCGAATATTCGAATAAAAATTTCGAGTAAAAGAAATATCAGGATTGAAATTCCATTTGATAGACTTGGAAGGGGTAAGAAAAGAAAATGAACAATTTTATANCTCTTGAACTTTGAAAATTTTGAACACAGAAAATATCAGGGTTGAGGTTCGATTTGGTAATCTTGGAAGGGGTAAAAAAGATAGAACAAGTGACTCTGTGATTTTGGATATTGAAATGGGAATGAAAAAAAATATCAAGGTTGAGAGGGTACTTGGTAACCCTAAAAGGGGTAGAAAGGACAAATGATTTTACATTCTTGGATATTAAAAATAATTGTTAAACAAGAATAAAAGGAAAATATTGTTATTGAAGTGCATTAACTAATAACTTTGGAAAGGGTAGAATTCAAGAAACACATGACTACGATCCTGGACATTAAAAAGCGAATATAAATAATTGAACTGAAAAGGAACAATCCTTTGATCAATGAACGAGGATAAAAAAATATAGTAATCTTGGAAGTTAGCAAAAATGGTAACAAAAATGATTAAAGGAATCAAGAATCTGGCAGACTTTTTATCATCCTATCTCTGAGCAACTAAAACAGAAACTACAATATCGTGGAAAATTCTACTTTTCCCATCACATACTAAAAGAATACTAAACAAACTCGTGATAACTAGTCAATTACTACAATTTACATAAAAAAGGAACATCATGGGACAAAACCAGTAAAACCTGACACAAAATCGAATTCGACCAACGAACCACAGCAACCCAAAATGACCCCTTCACGAGCACAAAATCACCGATTGGGAAAAAATCTTCATAACAAATTGACATAAAAATTCCGCCCACACGTCTCCACTCGAGGACCACCCAAATCACCAATCACGCAACCACGAAATCTCAATTGCGAACGCAATTACCAATCTCTCAGGCAGGAAACCGATCAAAAATCAATCCATAGCTCGATCAGCATCACCGTTTCTGCGTCTTTCGCGGCGAATCCAAAGCAACCATCAGAAACATGGAAAGAAACAAAGAAGATTGGCGAAACTAGACGATTTACAGGGGAAAAGTAGAGGGTTGAGAGTCACGGCGACCGAGGAGCCGGGTGTTTTGAACCCTTAGCGAGAAATTCACGCCGCGAAGACGTCGAGAAAGCGGTGTCCAGGCACACGGGTTCGCGGGTGAGACGTCGGCGGTCAAAAGCTTCGCGGCCAACCCCTGCCAGTTCGTTTTTCACCCCTTTTCTTCAGCGCCACGGCGACTCTTAAGCGGCGAGCAACCGAGAAAACGGCCGCGACTCGTCGACAATTCCGCGCCGGGTACGCGGCCCGCTAATTATTTAATTATTTATTTACCGGGTTCATTCCGCCGGATTATACCCCGGGCAAGTTTCATTCTTTATCGCGGCCATATTAGCATGCGACCGGCCGCCTATACCTGCGCTACCTGCCCGGCTAATTGTTTACTAAGCGGCCCTTTGCCACCCCCTTTCGCGCTAATCAGCGGACCCACGCTTTAAACAACTTCCGGCGAGTTTAAAACGACACGCCGCCATTCTTTATTCATGCGCGGACAATTCGCCATGTTTACGCGAACCACTGCGCGAATCGCTTTGTACCACCGGTCCACCGCGTTCCGATGCTAATTACGCAGCCGGGTAATCGTTCGGGCACTCCCGTCGAAACAAACTTTTACAAACGATCCATTCTTCCTTTCTTTACGATAGATCACGAATCGACAGAAAATCCTGGGTAAATGATTCCGTGGTTGCAAGAAGGAATGTCGCTTCGATCGAACCTCGGGAAATTTTCGAGTTGGAAAATATGCGGTTTGGATATTTGTTCGGAAAGACGACGATTAAATCTTAGTAATCTTAGTAATTAAATCTTAGTAATTAGAAAATGTGATATTATAGAAAATATATGATGACGTTCTTCCTTGTAACCATAGAATTTATCTGGCAAAAATTGAAAGGAAAAAATTTTAATTCTCTGATTCTTTGTATGTTTCATTTTTGTTACAGAATATATGAGTTTTTTCTTAAAGTACAGAATCGTGTCTAACGTCGTGCGAAATTACCGTGGGTGCCGCAGATTAGTAGACTAACACTCGGAAATTCTTTGATATATTCGATAAGTAATACACAGGCTTGGAAATTACAGAATTTTCTACATCAGAGGAATAATTAGTTGAAACGATTTTAGATCACGTTTGCCAGCCCATCGATTAAAGCGTGCCAATATTTTATTTGTCAATAAGAATCGGTTATCGCGTCGGTTGTGTTTTCCCAACAAAAATATCCTCATTAGCCTGCGCGTATAATTCGGATTTCACGGTCAAGGGTACGCGATAATCGTGGGAAAAGAAGAGGAGATTAAATCCGCGGGTAATTGGTGTTATTAAATAATTGTTGGACGGTGAAATTAATATAACGAAACATTAATACCGCGTGAATCTATCGGAAAATTGAACGTAAGAATGTAAATTATTCGCGTGGCCTGTTATTTTCGATAATTTGGCGCGGAGGCAATTGAATGAAAGTGGAAATAATTAAAAGTGGCTGTGTCAACGAAAGGGAAATTAATGCTTTAATTGATGGGACGGTTTTAATAATTTTATGAAGCGCGAATATCTCGTTCATTCAAACAAACTCAATAGCATTAATGAGCGTGCCCGTTCTCCGCGTTGGATGGTAAAATATTTCGTGGCTGCGAATAAACGCGAAATTTTGCGGCGTACGCGTTAAACCCGTATCATTGTGCGGAATATTATTTGATCAAAAATTAATGTTTACTTCCGATCACAAGCACGGTGAATTATTTCGGCGGCAATCTTTTGGTTTAATTCCAACACCTCGATTCTCCTTTTACATCAACGATACCCATACGCTTTGGCACGTTCGATATTCGCGCGACCAGCGAAAATTAATCGCCATTCATTCTTTCATGCGGAATATCAGTATGTAAACAGTTTTGCCAATCATCGGCCGAATTGCGAACAATTTTTCCAAACACCGGACAAAACTGTGATTATAATTATACTTCTTCCGAGAAAACAGTAACAAAACCAGATTCAATAAAGATATTTAGAAACCAGACTCAGTTCAAGTTCGTTTCATTTCGATTTTATACCTATAATCGTTAGTCTTATTTCCTATTATCCTATATACTTCGCTATTTTTATATAAATTAAATGATAGAAATGTTGGTATTTAATTGATATACTTAGCATTTTGGTTTCTGCCTTTTTCCAATATTTTAATTTCTTATTTCCTATCATTTAATATTCCAATATTTTTTTCTCAATTATCCTATATACCATCTTTCTTTATGTTTCCCTATATCTGCTATAAACATCTCTAACGAACATCCCTCTAGATGATTTTCTTATATCCCATTATCTAATTTTCCAATATTTTTCACGAATTATATATCACAGGTAATGATATCTAATAAACATCCCTATCAAGAACACCTTACTCCATACTTCCCTGTATCCCATAATTTTCCATAAATTAAATGCTATAGACATTAACGAACATTCCTATTAATGATTTTCCTATTTATCTCAATCCAATTTCCAATATTTTTCACGAACTATAATCAACATTCCTATCAACATCTTTATCCCTATCACCCTATACCCCATCCATTCTTTCCACAAATTAGATACTACATAAAACCGCTAACGTCCAATGTTACCATAACTGGAAAAACAGCCTAACCGATCGGCACAAAGAATTCATACGCGACTCAACCCCTCAGCTACGGAACTCTTCATCTAAATCGTACGCCATGCTAACTGCAGCTGGACCAACATCTGCCGGACCGGTTGGTCATCTCGCGCGATGTCCAGTTTGCAACGGCATCTCCTCTCTTGCTTTTTTCATTCAACGACCGGTCCACGACTGGTCCACCAGGATGCTGGAAGAATCCACGTGTATTCTCCGCAACTTGACCAGTTCGTCCAGTACCGGCTCGATCGCTCGGCCACCCTTCTCACTCTACCAGAGGGACTGGTTTTCAAAAGCCGTATCTCCTTTGAGCCTCGCATCTTCGCGCGAGACACGGAATCCACGTGAACAGTTCGCATTGTGCTGGTGAATAGAAACGACCACGAACATTGTTGGACGAGGTAAGTGAACTATCCTTCGTAATCCCTCTGTACTCGAAGCTTCCGATATTTTTCAACCTTCCCAATTAGCGAGCGATTCACGCGTATCGATATAAAATAGAGATTAAAAGGGTTAAATCGAGTTAAATTATTTTTTTGCAAACTTTTCCGTAGAACTCTCGAAGTGGACGAGACGAGAGAGAAATCGGGATGGCAGATGTGTCATTGGGATACACTAATCGATATAGTTGGCTCGTTGCGTATGTGCATAATTACGAAGGCTGATGAGTTTCATTTATGAGAGAAACATTGTATATTTGCAGTAATAATATTGCCAATAAATGTCTAACCTGCGAGATACGTTGAATTTCGCGTGTCAGTTTTAAGTCGCTATTATTGGGGATTTTTTCGGATTAATTGGCGATCGATTGATTCGCGGCGAGGGTGGCGAGAGTCGATTACCGACAAATTTCTTCGTTAACCTACCCTTTTGGGAATAATAATCGGAGGAACTTGCGGTGTTCCCGCGTAGGNTTGCCAGTAAATGTCTAACCTGCGAGATACGTTGAATTTCGCGTGTCAGTTTTAAGTCGCTATTATTGGGAATTTTTTCGGATTAATTGGCGATCGATTGATTCGCGGCGAGGGTGGCGAGAGTCGATTACCGACAAATTTCTTCGTTAACCTACCCTTTTGGGAATAATAATCGGAGGAACTTGCGGTGTTCCCGCGTAGGTGGCTCTAGTAAGTCACGGGGTTGGTTTAATCAATAATTTACTCACCCCTGCGTGGAAGATGGGCGCAAAATGGCAACGTACGCCATCTCTGTGGAAACTGCTGGACAGCGTGCTCCGCTGCTGTAGTTTAACCAACAACTGCACTTCCTGTAAAATATAATACAATTTTTTTAACGATAAATGTCGTTTACGGAGTAATTTAACGATGTTAATATTTTCACGCGAATGTAAGAAAAAATAAATAATATATAGAAGATCGATTTCTTAATTTTTCATTCTGCAGTATTCAAGCTGTGAGAATTTTACTTTGACAGACAGTATATTGAAAATTCTACCTGAATTAATTATAGTTTTTATAAATTGATTTGTAGAGTAGAATAATTTTTATTACACGTATATTCTGAAGTAGAAAATTGATTATTTAATTTCCACAGAGCTAATATCGCGTTCAACTTGAACTGTTAACTACTTTGCCAACTGTTTGTAAGTAGAGTATGAATATCTGCCTGTCTTACGGTTTATTTTCTACCAAATTTTGTTATTTTTCAAAAATCTACTAGAAAATACCCTATTTATCGTATTCGAACTTCTCCGAGACTATTATTTTTATCCTAAATTCGACAACTCTCTTTAAATCAACAAGCAAACATTACAAACCTTATTTTCTACGATGAAGGGTAAAAATTTGTAGAAGACTCTGTAAATGTATCATTTTATTGTTAATTCTCCATTTAGACATATCCATTTAACATATTTAACATATGTATAAGAAGACATCATTGACGTACGTTCTACACGACAATTCTACGCGAAGAATTAATCTTACAGCGTTCGCGTTCTCTTACAGACTAATTCTATTGTCTGTATTGTAATTTTCAATTCACCTTAATACGCAGAATGAATAACGCCTGAGCTGTGTGTGTCGTGTGTGTTGAGCTCGACGTTCTAGCTATGACTGACTAGTCGAACCTTTGTTTCAACTGTCGCCGTCTCGGTTTGTTTTTCTTGAGGACGTACGCGCCGAGAGACGATTAGACGAAACGCGTGTGTTTGGTTATGCAACGGAGAGCGAAACGGAAGTCCTATGATACCAAACACGGTTTCGAAACTACACGAGCAAATCCTCGAAAAATTCCATTGACGTTTCTCAGAAAAATCGCTACTATCTCTTATGTTTGAAAGTTTCCATAATTCGCGCGTCGATTAAATTCGAAGACCAAGATTTTCCTACACTCTTATATCTTAGATCTATTCTAAATTTAGATCCAAACAGCTTTCCAAAGCTTAAGCTTCCTGACGAATAAAAATGTCGCAAACGTCACTTGCTTGACGTGAAATATCCGCGGAGTCCATCGAAGGTTTCCATCAAGCCCTAATTCAGGGAAAGTGGCATGGCATGGACGTCGAGATTAATTCGGTTGAAGTCGGTCAATCTTAAGACGACAGCTGCTGCTGAAGGAATCCATTAGTAGGCTTATGGCGTCGGCATCTTTCCTAGGGTAGCCAGCACCACCCCCAACGCTGCTAGAACTCTGCTTTTGTTCGAGATAATAAGCCACCATTGTTGAGATAGGTGGATCCGTCCAACGACCTTATTGTCCATCGACCCGCTTTGCTTCGAATATTCGCGATAAGAGTCAAATTCTCGTGGACGTGGACCGGGGATCCTCTGTCTGACCGCTGCTTTCCGAGCTCTTATCCGTGAGATAAAGAAGTTGAGAGATAAAGAGGCAAAGGAAAGATTCAACTCGTGGATCAATGAGGTCCTGGAGCTCTCAAACTGTTTATAGAGAAACCATGTATCCTTATTGACTTTGATCTTGTGTTCGTTTTTATCGTTGTACGATGATTTAGAGGTTTCTCGGTTGATATTTTAGATTGATATGCTAGGCTGGTATCGAGAGAATCTGACAGGATAGAATTCGACAGGATTCTGAATGATAATCAATTTTCTTTGATAGTTCTAATAAGTCTTAGTATGATATATTGGATGAATATTATTTGAAGATCGTTCAATATTGTGCTTTGATTAATAGAATCGAACGAATATTAATCCTTTCAGGACGAATAGCATACTATACGTGGAAATATTTTTATTTTTTAGCAGCGAAGGCTGCTTGGAATATAGAGAAAATTAATTTTAGCATTGTCATCGATGTTGTACATATCTTTTAATTCAGAAAATTTCCCTCGGTTTGTTATTTTTAATTGTTTTGTATATACTCGATGTATCCTTATCTTCGTTTCTCGTCCGAAAAGGGTTAAGATCAAAAAAATTATTGGGGTTGAATAAGTATATATAGGAATAGAAAATGGGCTGTGATTTTATGGGAAAGTTTTTGTGGATGATCATAACTAGAAATGCAAATTATTTCATGTTTTTTTAAGTATTTATTCTGTATCTGTATTGGGAGAAGACGCGAAGGAAAGAATATTCGTTATATTCTCTTAAATATTGCCAAATTTTTGCAAGAATGCAAATATTCTTAATAATAGAACTTATTTTATGTTCTTTAGAATATTTCTATCCACGTAGGTAAACGTTATTGCGTTATTATATTGCTTTTTTAGATATTGCCAATTTAAACTCATGAAGTACTGAACGATATATTTAGACAAGACTAATTTTTCATAGGATTTAGGGTTTTTTAAACGCCAAGACGATAAATGCAGCGTGATTATCCGTGTACAAACTGCATCATCGAGACACAGAAACAATAGACTTGAACGCGTACTAACGTACAATTACAGGATTTTCTAGGAACCCAATTAAGCCAGACAGAGGACGGCTTGTTTAGGATTTTCAGGACCACGTGGATTTGCGGGCTATACATTAAGCACTAAACGTGCATCAGCTCGCGTCGAAGAGATCTCGTTAAATCTTGTAAATGTCTAACAATAGTAGCAGGAGTTTCGATAACCAAGGAAAATTCTACGTAAATTTCTTGGATCGCTTCTCAAAGAAGATAATTAAATATCGCATTATTTTTAAACAGTTTTCATCTAACTGATAAACTACTCGATCTTCTTAAATGCAAACTAATCGTAAATTAAACACAGTGAAGATTTGATATCGACACTTCTTATAAATTAAAACAATTAGATTACACCTTTCCAAGCTTAATTATAAGGACAAAGTAGTTTATCTTAATTCAATAGCAGGGAATCGTTTAAAAAAAATTAAATATTAACTAAATGCAGAAATATATATTTATCTAATAAGCGAATTATAAGGAAAACACAAATTTTTATACATAAACCACCAAAATTATTTCGAAGCATAATATACAAATTTATAAAGTAAAGAGCTCATCTCAAGTGTGAAAACTAAAATAATATCCGAGTAATATATCAACTAACAGTGAACTATAATCTCTTCTGAAATAAACCATCAAAACCCAACCTAAATTTCTTCTACATCTTTAGAAAAATTAGAATAACATTACAGTACATACATATATAAACATCGCATATGGTTGGTAGACATCCACCAACAATAAACCCCAAAAGAACCTCAAACCACTGGCAAATGAACCACCAAGTATACATCTCCCTGACCCATCTCCACGTCACCAACCCGCCAATCCCAAAACCCCAAAAAAGAGAAACGAAAAAACCCGCAACTCATTCTCTCCTCTCACCCTACGCACCCTCATCTCTCCCTCATCTCGCGCCAACGATACCCTCACCCGAATCCCACCCCATACCTCGACAAACCTCCGATCCCTCGAATCTGAGGCCTGACATAAGAAGGCGAAACATCGAATCGACAGGACGTGGAAGCCCGTGGATGATCATGGCAAGAACGCAAAACGTTTCGCGCTGCGAAAAGCCGGAGCGTGATAGCTAGGAGGCAGCGTTGGCTCGTAGAACGGCACTGCACCCCCAGGAACAAAGTTATATCGGCTCGTACTAGCATGGGGTGGAGCGAAGGGGTGGAAGGGGGTTGGGCGATACGGCGTGGCCCGTTCCTGAGGGAGCGGCGAAGTTCGGTGATTACCTAGGACTCTCCTAGGAACCGAGAGTTTCGTACTTCGGCCGCGCGCTGGCTTCAGCAACCTAACAGTCGAGCAAAGTAACTAAGGTTATTCGGAGGTACGCAGGAAGGTGGATAAGGAGAGAGTTCCGGGCCGGGCCTAAGGGATGCACTGTCGATATCGTGGGCGTCTGCATCAAGATATCCTCAGTTGAGTGATCGCACCCACGAGATTCCTGGCTGCCTCCTGATCGAGCCGGCAGACCCCACCACCTCAAGATTTTCATAATTGGAATCGCGCAGGAGATGCACAGCCACCCTTTTGCGTACACGTTGCCTGGGACTACCGATCGGGGTATTAAACTAGGCACGATCGCGATTTTAAACGGGGGGATGGTTATCTTCGCGTCTTCGTCCTCGTGTTTCCAGCCTTTGTGCTCAGAGATTTCCTTCTTCCATTCGAGGATAATTCGAAATGTATAAATTATTTAGTGCAGGAAGGTCTTATGAATGCTGAGCTCTTGTTTTGGGAAAAATAAGTGAAAGAATGGAGCAAGAGTTCTCTTTTCTCTTTTTAATTATATGATAATGTTTCATGTTAATTCTATTGAGAGATTTTACAAGCTGAGGTATCGTTTTGGGAATGAAAATGAGTAAAAGATTGGAGGAAGAGTTCTCTTTCCTCTTCTTAATTATATTATATCTTTCATGTTATTCCTATTGAGAGATTTTACAAGCTGAGGCATCGTTTTGGGACAAAATGAGTGAAAAATTGAAGCAAGAGTTTTCTTTTCTCTTCTGAATTATATTATAATATGTTTCATGTTATTCCTATTGAGAGATTTTATAAGTTAAGGTATCGTTTTGGGACAAAATGAGTGAAAAATTGGAGGAAGAGTTCCCTTTCTTCTTTTTAATTATATTATAATATCTTTCATGTCAATCCTATTGAAAGATTTTACAAGCTGAGGTATTGTTTGGGGACAAAATGAGTGAAAAATTGGAGGAAGAGTTCTCTTTTTCTCTTCTTAATTATATTATAATATGTTTTATGTTAATCCTATTGAGAGATTTTACAAGCTGAGGTATTGTTTGGGGACAAAATGAGTGAAAGATTGGAGAAAGAATTCTCTTTTCTCTTCTTAATTATATTATAATATGTTTTATGTTAATCCTATTGGGAGATTTTACACTTTTCTTATTATGTATTTGCTGTTTCTCTTTTAACACATTGTTGACCGGCTGTCTTTCTCAGAGTTTATCTCATGACACTGGTTATTTTTTCGGAATTAGATATGGAAGAGACATTTTTTTCAAAATTTCTTTTTTATAGCAAAGCGAACACAACTTAACGGGTTGTTGTTAACTAAATATTAACTAAAGAATGCATTAACCAAACGAAGCTGACGCGAAACAAAAGCGTAAATCACGAATTTACCCGTGAACGGTCAACAATGTGTTGATTTATGGGTGCTTATTATTATGTAAACATTCCTCGTTTTACATATCAAAAAGAATTTAATTGTAATTTAACTATATCGTTTACAAAATGAAATTTCTACTTTTATTTAGGGAATTAGGAAACGAAGTTACAGTCCTAACTATCGTTGCTAAAATGTATAGCTAAAATTGTCTTTTTCTATGAACTTTATCTACGAAGATGTAAGCTAATGACAAAGTATCAGATTAATAATACCTTCATAGTGACACCAATGGAGTACACAGGGTTAACAGTTTGATAATAGAGATATATCATCCGTTGTTCCAAGATTATGTTAAAGGTCTAAGAATATTTTTATATTACAAATAAAATTCTGTCGCAGAAATGAAAGAAATTTAAAAAAATCCGGAAAGTAGAATTAATTTCAACCTATAAACGAATCGGTTATTAACCCCTTGCACAACGATTTAATTATGAAAAATTAGATCAAAGATAGATTGAAATACCCAGGAGAAAATTAGATAAAAATTTTAGAATTTTGTACACGTTGAAACGTATGAAACATAATTACGATTACGTGATTAGTATAGCTTATAATCATGAGATTTGATATGAAGAATTCACGAAGAGTTAGGCTCGTCATTCTAATCAAAATTTTTTGCTCTCTGTTCCAAAGAATCCTTCTACTATCCGAAAAACTATCCAAAAAAATTCTTCGACGTTGAACGTCGTTTGAGCAGAATTATTCCAAAGTGTTCCTCAACTTTCGACATCATTTTCACGTAATTAAAACCCGTCTATGTTCCCATGACGACTCTTCGTCGTCCGCACGTTAAACGATCCCCAGTGGCGTCGGACAAAAAAGCCTGGAAGCTCTCGTGGGTCCAATTTCCGTGGACTTCAAAGGGTAGGAAATATCGTAAGGACAGGACGTCGTAATAACCATAATTCAATATGGCTGTTAAGATGGTAGGCACTTCGAAACGGTCTGGGCTGCGGAGTTCTATGGGGTTGGGAATGGGTTGCAAGACCTTCCCACTCTTCCGTGCTCCGCGTCCTCGATACAGATGCTATCTAAGAAGAGAATCCGGGGTGTACCATTGTTCTATGCCAAGAGATCTCGATGCTTCAGCCTCAGTGCACTGATACTCCTTAAACTTTGGACAAACTTTGACTGGCCGCCAAGTCCTTGTTACAATGAGACGTAACCGCGTATCGGACGATTAATCCTTTACAATTGCACGCAAGTAGCTTTTATGCAACTTGGATGCGTGTAAATAGACTTGAAAATAAGTCATTTCGGCATGGTCATTCGAAAAATCGCGTGACAATCGTAGAAATGGAGAAATACTGTTCCATTTTCGAAATCTCTGGTAAATTCACATGGTACCGCTATATTATTTCATATTTGACAATGTATCGTGTGTCATAAAGGAATAACGAATAATATTTACGTGTAAAATTTTTGGTCAACGAAGAGTGCAGATCGTCATGAGCTTCCTATGCGAATTAGTATTACAAAACACAAATATAGCTAAATACAATCTCATTGTCAAAAGTTAGGAAAGATCTTGTTTAAAATTGTCGTATAAGATGTTACACTTTTGATCCTATTTTTAATTGTAATATATTTATCTCAGGAAATAAGAAATATATAAAAATTAGATCACTTAACTTCTGTCAGTAGGTGTAACTAAGGATAAATATGTAATTACATTTTATTGTATCGTTGTTTTATATACATATAATAGTTTTATTTTCAGTGCAAATGTAAGTGTACGAAATAAACATTGCTTAATATTAACCAATACGTTTCAAACAATTAATATTATCAATCGTTCGAGCAATAAAATTCTAAGTATCTACATCATCCATTGCTCGAATAAAACTAAGAAAAGCCAAACTGTATTGCGTTGTTACCCGGAAATAAATTGTCTAAGTAAGTGCTTAATAAAGAAAACTAAGAAATTAATTATAAAATCATCCGAATCAAGTCTAGCAAATAATCCAACGAATCAATAACCAAACGGAGAGAGGGCAACAATTTACCACCTACGGATTGATCGAGGCAAAAAACGAGCAAACCATACACAGCTCTGTACATCTCTGTACTCTCCTGAGAAAGAAATTCACGAGACCAGGACACCAATCAACGATTTACGCGTCGTTACATCTCGTCAACTCTCTCTTATAATTCTTAATCCCTAATACTCGTCCGATCCTTCCTCTCATTTTTTCATTCATGGGTAATCAATGCTCGTTCATCAGCTCCCGCAATAATTTCCCTTGCATCACATATGAAATACAAAAATCGGCCAAATTACCTCGCAATGCCTCGATTCGCGTTAAATCAACAACCTTCCCGGCAACTCCGTATCATTTGCCATCATTCACCGTCATAACGAAGCATCCACTCGATTCCCGATAACTGCTTACTCTCACAATACTTCATTATTCGCCGTCGACTCGGCTAATTAACGAAAAAGAAAAGGAAAAAAGTGGCAATTTTTGCGTGAACTCCAGGACACGTGATTCGACTTGCCGGCACAGGAATCATCTTCGGGACGATGGATTAGAACCCTTCCGGAGCGGCGTGCGGTCGGCCATATTTTTACGTGGCAAACAAGATGGAGGAGGAGATGAAATCGTTTTGATCACAGAGAAAGCAAGATGCTGGATGGAGGGTGATGCTCGAGCAGAAATGGTGAGGGTCACCCAATCAACCCCCGGCAAGCCGCGTCTTACCCTCTCTACAAAGTTATCTTTCTTGTCCCTGCCCTGAGCAGAGTTAGAGCACCCTCGAAATTCCCAACTATTGACCGAACCACTCCGGACCATTGCTACGATCAATCGGCACTTGTGATGGTAAGAAAGGCGCAATATGAATCTCATGTTTCGATTAAATCTTCCTCGCAGGTCCAGAGTTACTGCGATTTTCGGACTAGGATCGCGGAGATGAAATTCGAAAGAAACTAATCTCGTTTCGCTGTTTCATGCGATTTATTATTCGTCGATAATCAGTTATTTCTTCTATTTTTCTAACACGTCAAAGGGAAAAAATTAAGTTTCTTAATTATCGTTAGATATTTGTAGGCAGATAGATGTCATTCATCGATGAAGGATTAATTTTTATTTTTCTATGTTACCGATTTATATGTAGAGTTTATTCTATTGTAATTAATCGAGACAAAAGGATTTTGTAATTCTATATTATACTCTCTGTAAACCAAAGATGTGGATGGTGAGTAACCTGGTGCGAAAGTAATCGAGGAACCGGTTATGGAAAAAATTTAATTGTTTGAGTCCCCTAGTCGAAACGTAGAGAATAGGGTATGTAAAGAGACAATGAAATATAAAGAAATATTGATGTATATAGAAAAAACTTGTAGCTTCCTATGTATAAGAAATTAATTTTTTAGTTAATTTAGAATCTTTAATTGTTACATTGTTTTTAATTAAAAGCCTAAACTAAGGAGTGAAATTATTAATAAAACAATTGTATTCTTATATTCTTATGTGTTTTATTTTTATCTATTATAATCGAAGACTTTGGAATTTCTTCTTCCTATATTTGTTTCAATTTTTTACATGCCATAGTTCATTTGTATATATATTTAACATAATCTAAGTCTTTGGAATTTTTGAATTACTTCCAGCTATATCTATTTAAAATGCCTTTTGAAATATCTAAAAATTTCATAATGTTAGGACAGGAATAGTTGCCACCAAGTATTTTCGAACAATTTTAGCTTAATGCCTTCGATTACGGGGCTGTCGAATTTCTACGGCTAATCAACAAGAGTACCTAAGCCCGAAACGATAATACTGGTCCCATTCCAGAAGTCGAATGCAAAGTTATCTCATATAAACTTCTACCACGCTTCGCTCCGATGTACCCGTTGCGTTTTATTAATCTCGTTAAACTTTAAAACTTCTACAGCACTGTTGTCGTCGAAATAAAGTTTCCTATCTTATATTACCGAGTTACAATTGACGTAAAATCTACGGTAAAAAGACCCTTTCCTGAAGAATGGAAGAACTCGAATAATTACAATCGTATTAATACCATCGAAAACGAAATTTCTAGTCGTATGTAAAAAATTATATTTTTACAATTCTATGTGGAATTGAGAGAAAGTTTATATTCGAAACTATTTCAAATTTCTGTTAAAAACATTACATCCATGTAAACACTATGTTTTTTAAACGTTCTATTCTCATATTTCATGTATTAACGATATTATATTTATATACCAATATTACAATCTGTAATTTTAAAATTTTAAAAAAGAAGAATTCTTAAAGAACAAATATCCTTTAAACCTTAAAATAAATTTCATTTCATCCTATCACTATCATCTGAAGATATATTACATAAAGGTAAAATATAAATGAACACAACAGTACAAGTAGTGTTATTAAAATTTAAAATACTACTAAAATATTTTAAATAAATAATATTCAGAAGGAGAATATTCTTAATGTTTTTAAAATAAATTATACTTCTATCCCTCGTGTCGCTGTATTACAAAATAAAAAAACACAATCATATTAAATTAAATTCCGACCATTCACCAAGTCCATATCCACCCAAGAAATTCAACAAAAAATTCTTCATCTACCCAAAAGAATAAAAGCCTGACATCAATGCACAAAGTAAATTTAAAACAACATAATAAACAATCATAACAATATTAAATTAATCTCTACCTATTCAGCAAAGTCCCACCTAAAAAATTGTCAAATTCAAATAAAAATTCATCGATCGAAAGAAATTAAATCCATAAAAATTCTACCCAAAAGAATCCTGAAATACAAATAAAAATCCTCGACAAAAAGATATTGAAACGTGATATTAACGCAGAGAGTTGTCATAAAAATACACTACACGGCAAACAAACACAGAACTATTAAATTAATCTAATCTAAAGCACTCTCAAAAAGATTCTTAAATTCTAATAAAAATTGCTGATCGACCCAAAGAAACCAAAGCATGACAAACACGAAGAGCACACGCAATCATTGGCAGGATTAAATCTCAATGACGAAGGAACGGTGATTCGTCGGACCGTCGATAATTCAGGCCTACCTACCAGCGTCTCTAATTTCCTTGATATTCACATCGAAGGGTCCTTACGGTCGAGGAGCCTAAGGATGCCAGAAATACCTACGTGAAGGCAGAAGCGCCTTCCATGACAGGCCTGCAGGATGGAGTTGTATTAATTTCATATCCCTTCCGTCGTCCAACACCAACGACTACGTTCAATCGTCTATTTATTGCCGACATATCCAATCTCGTGCCGTCTCCGCGAGGTATCGCCTAGATGCGGAGGAGTGGCAACTGGCTATTAATTTTGATTAGTCTCTTCTAAGGATCCTTGATTGGAAGCAGAATTGCGCCCCACACCTGTATCAGGACACGTACTCCAGCCTTACACCAGGAAATACTTGAATCACGCGACGACTCGGGATTAGCAATCTCTCCAGCTTGATTGAAAAAAGAACACGTGTGTTCTACGCGTACTCCGATGGAACTCGTTGTTTATGGATCGCGGAATTAATTCCACGCTTTAAGACGGTGAAGCGTATTGTGTCGCTTGATCGAGAATTTTTATGAAAAAGGAATCGCCGTGGTGAAAGATATCTAAACGAAGTATCGTTCTTGCTATAATAAGCAGCCATCCGTAACCATAAACACCTGGTACGAGAATTGCAAAAACCATGGACAGGGTTAACACGAAATAACACGATTAACCCTTTGCACTCGAGTGGCGATTATCAGTCGCCATGAAATTTTGAAGACCTATATTAATTAATATATCCTATTTAAAATAATATAACAATATGCTAAATATTCTTTATTTACGATTCAAAAAAATAACATCAGTTTTATAGCAGAAAATCTGCAAATTTCTACTCTTCTTTAGCCAAAAAATCGTCGAGTGCAAGGAGTTAAATAAAGAAATAAGAAAAAAGGATTCGTAGATCTGTGGACAATTTTTTAGTAATCGAATTTATCGAACTGTGGTATTTTTAAAAATATTCCGTGAAATTTAGACTTAATATTTCGACGATTTAAATAAATGAAGAACTTTTTACTTCAATCCTCATTTTTTGGACAAATATCCTGAATTACATAGGCTTGTTAAATGTATCGTTTTTATTTGTGCATGTTACGTTAGTTTACCCACAAAAGTAAGAATCAAAGTAATTATTTACGAATTTTTGCATACTTTTTACCTTCTCAGATACGTATATTAGAATTGTCTTACCGTTTTTATCCCGATGGCGCGTGTCAAAGTCAACGACAGTTTCTAGAATAACCGAAGCAGAAAAACATCGACGCAAATTAACCAATTAACCAGCTTGACTAACGAAAGTAATCGTTAAACGTTACGAAAGCACGGCTAAATTACTATTTTTCTAGCTACGCAAATTACTAGTTTCCTCGACAAACTAAACGCGCAAGTATCTCCCCTGTGTCCAACGAAAACCTTCAAACCGGTTCCTCTATTACCAGTCGAGGACCACACCAAATTCATCTTAGAACAGCGAAAGAATCGTAGATATGTAAAATAAATAATACTAACCAAACTGTCGTTCAAAATCTGCCAAAGTTCCGATGGGGCGTGGCAGGATAGGCAGGAAAATCAGTGACACGTAGAGCCATTTCTTGTCCGAACACGTCGAAGAATAACGCGTAACTGAGACAGGAAGACACCGGTGAAAAGGTCGGACAGGCTTCGAGAAATTTCTTCTCCGAACACGTTGAAGAATAACAGAAAACTGAGACAGGAAGACATCGGCGAAAATTAATCGCAAACCTGGCCACTGTTGTTTACATTAAACGTATTAGACACTCGAAAAAAAGTCACACGTGAAAGAAAATATAAGAGATAATGCTTAAACGTAAACACACGAAGAGCGAGCAATATCAAAAAAAAAGAAACTGGAAAATATATATTTATTATAAACGATAATACGAAGAAAAATTCGAGAGCTACCCTACACGCTGCTGAGTCTCGTTAAAATAATAAAATAATAGCTTGTCGTATGTACGTGATCTTTCTTTTCCAATTTGTACAGTTCGATAGAGTAATCGATAAAATTGGGAAAACCGTAGAAAGTTCAAAGGTTGTATAAAGCGGGAGTTTTTAATAAACATAGCTATTATGAACTGTCGATAGAAAAGTACGATTACACGCTTGTTACACGGGCTGAAATTTAGTCGTGTCCACTCGGATAGCGCAATATAAATGTAAATGTAAATGTTTATGGAGGGACACTAAATGTAGAGTGCAGTAATGGTAGGTTTACGACCGCGGCAGTTTACAAGTGGCTCGCGAAGTCACTTGATTCATCGGGTAATTTGTGTCTGCGACTGGTTTGCATTTTAAGCGAAGACTAAATGCTATCTTAGCTGCCGTTTCCTTCGATCGAATCATTGCTTCCTGCATTTCCAACCACTTTTACCGATTTCCCATAGTTTCGTTCAATAATACATGCCTCGACGTTATATAGAAATCTTCGTGTTCCATTAATCCAGTTCGTGTCTCGAATAATCTTACACGTGTTATCGAAATATTCGCAAAATTATTTCTAATATCCATTAATTAAAATTAATTCTAATCCGTCAAATTATTTTTCAAATTTATCGTTATCAAAGTGCCGTCGCAAGATTAAACAAGTATTACCCTAATTTGTCTGCTTCGACATCGATACTACACACCTACGTGTGTGAAATATTTTTCGACGTATTTACATGTTCGCAAATAAAATCGACATACAGTGTATAAACGCAATCCTCGTTTTGCAATTTCACGATCGAATTACATTAAATTCGGTTAAGTATCGAGTCAGTCCATAACTCCAGTCCCTTTATCGGCAAAAATTCAACCTACCGATTGTACCAAATTTTCATTCGTCATACTAAATTTCATTTTAATCGACACTCCGTGCCTAACCCAATGACAAAACTAAACTCGGCTCTATCCTTCGAGTTATATCATTCTGGGTATAATACACCTAAAATTGCGCAAGAATTTATAACTCAGGCTGATAACCACAAGGCAACGAAGATAAAGACCCACTATTAGCCTCCATTACACAAAACGCAGCCATAAGTCACGTGGAACAACCTGGCCATCACCCTCGCGACGAACAACCAACACCACGAAAAAGATTCGAAAATTCCCCAAAATTCGAAAAACTCGATCCGACTGAATCTCATGACTGTCAAACGCATTATGCAAGTTCAATATTCAAATACAGGATACTTAACACTAGATTTATGGAATTTACGTCAATTTGACGGATGGGTTACTTCAATTATACGATATTAACAGATTTAATTAACTTAAATTAAGTTTGTTAAGTTTGTTTCAACTTAAACCCATCGTTTGTTTTTTAAAGAAAATATGTAGTTTTCTTTACGCAAAAACTGACGGGTGTCCGTAGAAAAAGGTATACAAAAAACCCACGTGAACCTAGTGTTAAAGATACCGTAGAGTCCCAAATCGTTTCTCTGTTTAGCTTGTGTTAATTAATCTGTAAAACACAGTGTTTTCTGACCGAAACATCACACGAAGTATGGAAAATTTAATTACGTATGCATAATTATTATTGAAATTAATCGCGTTAGCTCAGATTCGAATCTTTTTATTCGTTATACTCCTTCCAACGTAATCTCCTGCGAATTTTCTTTCTCGACTATGTGGGTTATTAGTAGCCACATTAATTAGTACAATATGCTATTTACGTCAGGTTATATAAACTTTCAAGAAATCTAGTAGTCTTCCACGTGTCTTACAATCTCAAAGAACGTCTAGAAATTTTTCTAAATTATGGTCACCTGAAGTAAGACAGATTCCGTCACACAAGAAACCGTATTCTTTCCTGTTCATTGGTGGTTCGTTTCAACCCATGAATAAATAAACAAATAAAAAATGCGTTTCGTGTCTTGTTTTCTCTAGCAATAGGGTATCTCGATACGAGAGTCAGTTGGAGGAACAAACTAAAAGCTGCTCCGCCACATCGGACGAATAAAATGCAGGAGTTGAATGCGACCTATTAACCTTTTGCACTCGAGAGGCGACTGTTAGTCGCCATAAAATTTTGAAGATCTATATTAATTAATATGTCACATTTAAGATAATATAACAATCTATGATATATCAAGATCAAATAATTTTACGTGTTAATTATTATACGATTCTTTATCTACCAGTCAAAAAAGTAACGTCAGTTTTATAGCAGAAAATCTGTAAATTTCTACTCTTCTGTAGCCAAAAAATCGTCGAGTGCAAAGATTAACGAAATCTAGTTCGTTCTATAACTGTATCCATGGATTCATTGCCACATTAATTAGTACGATATGCTATTTACGTCAGGTTATATAAACTTTCAACAAATCTAGTAGTCCTCCACGTGTCTTACAATCTCAAAGAACGTCTACAGATTTTTCTAAATTATGGTCACCTGAAGTAAGACAGATCTGTTATCTTCCTGTTCATTGGAGGTTCGTTTCAACCCATGAATAAATAAACAAATAAAAAATGCGTTTCGTGTCTTGTTTTCTCTAGCAATAGGGTATCTCGATACGAGAGCAGTTGGAGGAACAAACTAAAAGCTGCTCCGCCACATCGGACGAATAAAATGCAGGAGTTGAACACGACCTATTAACGAAATCGAGTTCGTTCTTGGACTGTAGCCGTGGATGCATTACCACATTAATTAGTACAATATGCTATTTACGTCAGGTTATATAAACTTTCAAGAAATCTAGTAATCTTCCACGTGTCTTACAATCTCAAAGAACGTCTAGAGATTTTTCTAAATTATGGTCACCTGAAGTAAGACAGATTCCGTCACACGAGAAACCGTATTCTTTCCTGTTCATTGGTGATTAGTTTCAGCCCATGAATAAATAAACACGTAAAAAATGCGTTTCGTGTCTGTGTCTCGTTCTCTCCAGAAGTAGAGTATCTCGATACGAGAGTCAGTTGGAGGAACAAGCTAAAAGCTGGTCCGCCACATCGGACGAATAAAATGCAGGAGTTGAACGCGACCTATTAACGAAATCGAGTTCGTTCCTTGACTGTAGCCATGGATGCACTCCATGCTGAACCGCGTAAAGGAATTTGCGGTCCAAGTTGCTTTGCTATCCGAGATGGAGAAATCTTCCACCCTATAACACCCAGCCGAGCCCCTTTCCTTCGGCCTCACTCCACCCAGCGCCCCTCCGCGCCAGTTTACTTCAGCCCTGATCATCCGTGGCCCCAGTCACCCCAAGGCTAGTTTCTCCGTAGAACCCTTAAGCTTAACTATCCGCAGAAGTTGGAATCTGTACGTACCTATTCCACGACGGAGCTACAAACTCACCCCTACCCCCTTCGACCATGAAGAGGCACCCTTCGTTCGGACTTGAACGCTCAACGTTACCGATTCGAGCTGTATTAGCGTTAGGTAGAAGGGATGAAGGTAGCCGTGATAGAGATAACGGGATAAGAGGCGGCAAGTGAAACGAAAATCGGCCCTGGTATTTTGGCAAACGAACGAAGACTTTGAAAAAGCTGTTCAGAGCGGACGGAGCTGACTGGCGGATTCGAAGAAGGTTAGTACAGGCTTTGTAATCTAAATTCATCCCTTTTCGCGAAATATACTGTTTTAATTAGAGTGGAATCCAATTTGATAGAACACGATGCTATTGAACGTCGAAAAACAAAGAAAGCAGGGAATAAATATTCATACTGCCTCTTCGAAGTATTATTTAATTTATTATTACATGAATTAGAATTGAAAATTGAGGAAAGTTAGGGAAACAATCTGTTATCTGATTTACTCGAGTATAAATGTGTTTGGATTAATTTCCTGGAATTTTTGTCAGAATAATATTTGAACGAAATTATATGCTCGCAAATATCTTTGTAGACACAGCTTCCTGCTTTCTTTTGCTTGAAATAGAAGGAAGAATACAATCAAAGAATATAAAAGAACATCCTAACGTCCACCTTGCTCTACAACTTGCTGCAACATTGAATTCATTCCGGTTTCGATAACCACGTTCTCATCACCCTAATCATAAAACCGGACCATCAAGACCTGTTAGACATCCTGTTAATTCGGAACGTCTCTAACTACTTTCTCCCAGGAAATAAATATTCATCGATCGAGATTCGTCTTCAAACACATCCGCAAGAATTCAAACGTATTTTAATGGAACTAAAACAGCGTTGGTCCTTCGAACTTCACTGCAACGACTTATTATTATTATTTTATAAAAATAAAAAAGGAACCAAGTTGCTACGAATATATCCTCTTCGAACATTTGTAATATTTTTCATCTCGAAATAGAACATTAATGAAGCGTATTAGAGTTACTGGTGAAATAAAAATATTCTCAAAGGGTTAACAGAAGTCAATGAGAGACAGAGAGAGAGAGTACAATAACGATGAGTGAATCTCTGGACTGAAAAGGGTAGATGGAAGTTAGAGTAATATTGATTCCGCATAAGACTGCTCGAGGGCAAATCTTGCGAATGAAGATTGAATTGTGCAGACGCATCGGACAGGAAACGAATAGAAACGGGATGGAAAAGAAGGAGAGAAGCAAACCCGACAGGTGAATCACGTATGCGTGTGTACGAGGAGACGAAGACGATCTGGTAGTTTCGCCGAGATTGAACACGTGGACTACGAAGTCAGACGGAAATCTACATCGTCGAGAAATTATGGATGCCGATTGCTACATCGATCCAGCAATTTCACGGAGACCGCCAATTTCCACGTGATCTTCGACCCTACTACCGTCGGTCAAATATTAATTAACTTTAAGCTACGAAGACCCGCGAGATTCGAGACTTGCGCCAGCAGAGGTCCTTCGGGAGTTGCCTTGAAAGTGTACTTAAACAGTTAGCGATCCAAACGTTTACGTGCGTCTAAGTTCCCTGGAATATTGTCTAACTAACAGAAGGAGCGTATGTTGATGTTTCTGTGAAAATAGTTATACTGGGTCATTTTCTCGCGTTTCATTCTTTCGCCTCATTTTTATTTTCTTTTTCTTTTCTTTAATCGAGCAACTTTTACGAAGGCAAATAATTAAATTTCGATGTAATTATTTATCCAATTTAAAATGAATTTTTTCATTCTTTTAATACCTTACATATTATCGGCCTTGCAGATTTTCTAAGAAATATCTC